>QLSR01000420.1:259919-507128 GCA_031780015.1 Citrullus colocynthis | reverse complement strand
CCCCCCCCCCCCCCCCCGCCAATGGTCGACTTCTCCAATGCAGGTGACTGCTTCGGCTCACAATAACTCTTCGTGATTTCACCTTCAACGCATGGCCATTCAAAAGAAAAATGCTAACTCTTCTCTTCTTTCATCAATGCATAGTCTTGACCGACACTTAGCCAAAATTTTTGCTCTTCCATTCACGGCTACTTTTCCTCTACAACACATAGCCACAATTTCACTTGCCTTCTCCCAACACTTAATTATAAGCCAGTGCTTACAAGAATGGAAGTTGTTAATTATGGAAAATATAAACCAAATGAGGAAATTAATAAAGTGAGAAACACAAGAGTCAAAGAGAGTTCTTGGGTAATGAATCCTTGTTTATTTCATCGTGTAATATTATAGATTTCATGGATTTTATTGTAATTCATATGCCTAAGTCTAGAAACTTAATTCCAAGTTATTTTCTCTAAAAAAAAAAACAACCATTTCTCATGCAACTTGACTGATTACTGATCTCTTGAAACCAATACAAATTACATGGCATTAAGAATAGTCTTTAGCAACTTTTATTGTCAACCTAACTACTCTCGTGATAGATTAACAACAATTCATTATTATAGATCAAGTTAACCATACAATCTCTCAATCATACATCTAACCTAACATGTGAAGATGGCCAATCCACAAGAATTAAACACAATAACAATGAAAAGCATAATCATTCCAACAAAACCATGAATGTCTACAAGATAAACATGAATTCATAAACAATTCATCAAAACCCTAAAACTAAAGAGTTTAGCTACTCATAGCTTGAAGCAACATGTTCAAACAATATAAACAAAGAAAAAGTGTAAAGAAAGGGAAACTCTACGGAAAAGAGACTCTTGACTGAGGAAGCACCGTCAAAATCTCCTTAATCTTCTCCTTGGGAACTCGAACGACACCACGACTCTCTCTCAAACTCTTTTCTCTCTTCCTTGCAGCTAACTCATTCTTGGAACTCTCTAACAAACCTTCACTCAATTCTCTCTTCCGTTTGTCTCTTTTTCTCTGTAGATTGGTCATTAGGGTTGCTGGAAATTCGCTTATTTATAGAATTGGCCACCCAAAAAATCTTTTCAAAAATGCATATTCTTCAAATATAGAAAGTTGGTGCCGTGGCGTTAACCGATATATAAAGTTGGTGCCAAAATCTTGATTACGCCACTTTATGTGTTAACTGCAAGTGTATGAGTCAAGTTATAATATAAGATGGTAAAGTCCAAATATCGTTCCATTGAGGATCCAATTGTGAAGGTTTAAGTTACTTAGCTATTATAAAATCGAATCCATTTTATTTGAGGATTAGAATATGTTTGTGAGTGTCAATGTGGGCGAATACTAAAAGTTGTAGGTGATCCAAAGCATGAAAGGAAGAAACCACCTTGGGATCCACAGTGATTTGTGAGCCCCGTTTAGCTAGAAGACGTTAAAGCAAGCGCTTGTTAGGAAGCAACCTAATTTTATTGCTTTCCTTGTTTGTGGCTGCAAGGCTCTTTATAGTTGGCTACTGCCCCACTGTTGTCACAGTATTACGTAATGGACAATTCCATGTTTTGAACGATTTCCAAATCATTTAGGAACTTTCTAAGCCAAACTGCTTCCTTTGCTGCTTCACAAGTAGCTACATACTTAACATCCATAGTAGAGTTTGCAGTGCATCCTTGCTTGATGATACGCCACAGCATAGCTCCTCCGTTGAAGGTGAACACTGATCCTGACGTGGATTTCCAAGAATCCTTGTCAGTTTGAAAATCAGAGTCGGTGTATCCCGTAAGGATCAAATCCCTAGCTCCATATACCAGCTTGTAGTCCCTCGTTCTCCTAATATACTTGAGGATGTTCTTAACCGTAGTCCAGTGGTCTAATCCTGGATTGGACTGGTACCTACTGGCTATTCCAGCCACCCCAAACTTAAAGATTTAGTCTCGAGCAAAGAATAAAATCAAATAATAGGAAGTTTAGATGAAGAAGTGTGCAATTAACTCATGTCTGAGAGAATAGCATTTAGAGCTTAAGTAGAAACATGCAAGCATATCTATATTGTTATAATCATTCAAGGCCAAATCTTGCTATCTCCCATGTGTGTGTGTGCGAGCCTCCTTCAATTTAAAAAGCTAGAACCCAAATTAGGACTTAAGAGAGCTTCTTTAGTTTTCCCCCTACTCTAGCTCATGCACCAATCTTCAAGCATTCATACATTTCAAGTGAGTAATATGTCCACTAAGGTGCCTTTCAATCACACACACACACACACACACACACATATATATTTTTCATGGGCCCTAAACTTGTATTCTTTTACCTAGGGGCATTAGCTTTCTCACATTCATTGTAGGGACTCGTACCTAGTCAATTCCTAAGCGTCCTTACTGATCACAGTAAAGGCAGCTCTTTTTACCTCTATCCATGCATACTCATTACAAGTTTAACATTTAAAAAGATAGGCAAATAAAGCTCATATATTTTTTGTACACTTTTTTTCTTTTTGTCAAAGACATGTATACTCTTTTCTTTTTCCTTAGTCTAAGATTACAAACTATCATGCATTTCCACTCTCTAACCAATGGGGCCTTTCGGAGTGACAACCAAATACACCTAACTTAATCCTTGTTTTCCAATTAAAGATTCTAAATTAAAGTGGCTACGTGCTCAAGAATATGGGAGATTTTAAGAGGAACTTAAATGAATTTAACTCAATCCTGAACTCAAATATGCCCCGCCATTCTCCCTCGCCTTTGCGTCTCCTTCCTCTTAAGCAATCCTCTCGAGGATGTCGCCGAAGACATTTCGCTCGTCTTTGCGGTGGATTTCACTGCTTCCATACAGTGTGCTAGCTTCATCACAACCCGGTTGCTTGGCTTTAGAGTTTTCCGTGCTTAGATGTTGGTTTTCGGTATTGAAGTTTGCAGCGGAAAACACCCTCACATTCTTCATTCTGGGCTTTGAAATTCAAGACTTGACTCGACTTTTGGGTTTTGGAGTAGGTGCCGGGTCGATTCAGCTCAAGGGTGGGATGTTTAGGACTTCCACGCAGTTGTCGGAGTCAAGGTCAACTACTAATGGACAGACTGGAAGTCTGATGAATGGTCGGAAAAAATGGGGTTATAGGCGGTCTTTGGGCACTAGCCTTGATTCATGACGCCAAGAAAATTGGGATAAATGGTGGGCTGGGGTTTGGAGGTCTAGGGAGGACCGGAAAAGCTAAAGGCCTCACAGGTCGGGTAGGTCGGAATAGTGGTGGAGAGAGAAATGGAGCTCGAGGGTTGGAAAATACCTCAGGGATTGGTCGCGGTTTGGATGAGGAAGAAGATAAGGTCGAGTACTGGGTATTGTATGAAGATATTGGGGAAACGTCTAAGTCGCATAGCGCTTGACCTATGTCCATTCCCCCTATTGAACATGGTAATGTAAAGCTTCATGGATCTTTCATTTTCGCTGGTATATTCTTTTTGAATAATGCACTGCACTCTTGCGTTAATACTACTGTCTCAAACTCCATGAGCCTTTTCTTCTTGGATAGTATATCCTTGAGAAATTTTACATAGCTTGGCATTTGCTTTAGGCTTCCACCAACGGAATGTTGATGTGAAGTTGTTTGAGAACATCCAAGAACTTTCTGAATTGCCCTTCATCATTTTTCTTCTTTAGGCGTTGAGGGAATGGTGGATGCATAGGAGGAGTGGTATCTGTGTATACCGACGCAGGTTCTGCTTGCGTTGCTTTTTCTCTCCTCTCTCTGTTCTCCTGCTTTTGTGACATTGTGGTAGATGGTGGTTGATTGGAGTCAATACTTTGTGTTGGTTGATCTACTGTTGGAGTGTTTAGAGGCTACAAGTTTCCTTGCGTCCCCTGATCTTACGTTATAGTGGGAATAGTCTTCCTACTTCTCAATGTCACAACTTGACATTGTTCTTTTCCGTTCCCTCTTGGAACTTCGGTCGTACTTGCCAATGCTCCATGCGGTCGATTCTTGAGCTCACCCACAATTTTGCCCATTTGAACTTCTAAGTTCCTAATTGCAGTGGCTTGATTCTGGATCATCGCCTCATTTTTATTCATAAATTAAAAGAGGTTCCATGGAAGACGATGAGGATGATGCGGTCGCTTGCGGATTCCTCTAGAACTGATGATACTGGCCTTGATTTCCTTGGTTGAAACAAGGAGGGTTGCCTTTCTGTGGTTGCGGCTCAGCCCCCTGTGTTTGTTGTTGATTTCCACTCCATCTAAAGTTAGGGTGGTTCCTCCAACCCAGATTGTACATCTTACCGTAGGGGTTGTTTTGAACAAAGTAGACTGACTGGAGGTTGTAGGGACACACCACACTACACGCAACTTACAGATGCTGTCGGGATTCACTATGTTCATTGCGTTCATCGCAGCAATTGATCCACCTTGATTATTCAAGGCTATTGTCTTCAGCAGAGATGTCATGTTTGCTATCTGAGCTGAGAAATTGGTGGCAGCATCAGTTTCAAGCATTCTAGCTTGCGTTCGCCTTCTATCAATGAAGCGGGATCCATACCCGTCGTCCACCCACTCATCAGTATTCCTTGAAATTCTATCGAGAATTTCTTTGGCCTGCGTGTAGGACTTGTCGATTAATCCTCCTGCTGCAGAGGCGTCAACTACTGATTGCGATGGTCTGTTTAATCCTCCATAAAAGATTTCCATCTGCACATAATCAGGAATGCCATTATGCGGACAATTCCTCACCAGCCGCTTGAATCGGGTCCAAGCTTCGCTCAGAGTTTTCGAGTCCTCCTGCTCAAAGGTGACAATGTCTCGCCTCCTCCTTCCGTTTAACTTTGGAGGGAAATATTTTTGCATGAACTTCTCGACCATCTACTTCCAAGTGGTGATCTTACCTAGTTCGAACGAGTATACCCATTGTTTTGCCTCATCTCTGAGAAAAAATGGGAATAATGATAGCCTGATACCATCCTGCGGTACCTCTGCGATGGATAATGTATTGCATATCTCCAAAAAGCTTTTTAAGTGTGTATATGGGTCTTCTCCCATTGCACCCCCAAATTGCCTTGCGGCTTGCAGCATTTACAACATCACAGGCTTCATTTCAAACTATCCATGACCTTCGAAGGTCAGTTGTAAGATTCCTAGCGAGAAATCATACAAATTCGACGACACATACTCCCGCATAGGCCTATTTCTGTCATGCGCCAGCAGAATTGGGTTTGTATGCTGTTCTGCGTTGGCGTTTTCCCGAATTCCTTCTTGATGATGGTTTTGTTGTTCAACCATACTCCTTTTTGATCTACGATTGGTCCTCTTCGATTCTGCCTTGTCCTTTGTCTGAAGGTCCTCTCAATCTCAGGGTCAATATCAAGTATTGGGATGCTCTTGTCACTCATATACTGTTTGGAGCTTTCGGCAGAGGAAAAACTCACAATACTCCTTTGACTGAGGAATTCCTACAACAAAAATAATTAAAAAATAAATAAATCAATGCAAAAATCCCCAGCAACGGCGCCAAAAACTTGTTGTGCGTTTATCTTTATTATTAAGCTTATTATGCATTCAACATATTATGCGTTTAACATGCTTAATATTATATGTTACTGATTTGTCAAGTTTTCCTATCCTTCACCCAAGTATAAGCAAAGAATGAGGTTTCTCGGTGAGTCCGAGGTCAAACACAGGGACTATGCAGATTCTCTAATTAATTGAATTATTTGAGTCATGCGTTTAAAGAAGGTGATGAGAAGTGATGCATCCAACTAACTAGAAAGCGATAAACCTAAGCTAAAGTGGTTGATGGAGAGGTATATGACACAGCAAAAGCAGCTATTTGAATTGTATGAATGGTAAAAGCAGGGTTGGGGGTTGGTTATCATCTAATGTCGGAAACGCATAGATAGGTCTATTTCATGCCAGCGACTCTTCTCCCGGTTGTCAGCCGCTATGCGTTATATGTCTATAATGCATAGGAGAGTGTTAAGTACCAAGGTTATTCCTATCCATAGGTAACACTTCTTAGCCTAGTCAACTGAGTTCCACAATCACTTACTCTCCCGAGCAGTCTGATTATTGCTACTTATATTGATTAGCTAGATGGACATAAGTATTTGATTAAAAATACAATTGACAAGATGAAATAGTCTTCTACGGTTTTTTTTTTAGATGCTAACGTAACCCGTGACCCTTAAGAGAGTTAGTTACACATGGATGATAAACAGCAAATGGGAAATGATGAGAAATGAATAGCCTGGAAGATATATATATATATATATATATATTGATAAATAGAATAATTGTTTTAGAAAATACAATTCCTTACTAATAGACTAAAACAAAAGTAAGAAAAGAGATAGAAAGCATGGAATGGCTTCTCAATGTCTTGAGCTCGCCGGGATGGTAGCATGAGTTCTGCTGCGAGGAAGGAAGACTCTTCTCTTTCAAGCTATTTGTCTCCGGTTGTCGCCTGGAGAGAACTCTGCTGCCACTTAGGAATTCTTTCGAGAGGTCCAACAACATTTTCTTCTACAGGTCTGCCGCTTTTATAGATGTTGCGTTGCAATTGCTGGCAAATCTGCATGATTGGAGGCTAAATTTCTGCCTTGCGTCCATCTCGCCTAATCGCGTGATTTCTGATTTAATTTTGATCCACCACTCTCGCCGCATATCAAGCATATCAATCTCTCAACAATCTCTCAAGATTATTATCTGATTCTCCGCTGCCTTATTGATACGCGTCCATGGATAACTTTGGGTTCATGCGTTCAAGTATGCCAATGCATCCATGGGTTGCTAAAGCATCATCCTGCGTTGAAGGGTTGTCAACGCGTTCATAGGTTGCCAACGCATACTCCTGCGTCAAGAGGTTGCCAACGCATCTACACGTTGTTCGCGTTTCTGTGTTAAAACATGCGTTTAAGGCTCAAAAAGATTCAAAACAATTATCTTCATCAATTTACAAGAGTAGAACGCATAGGAAGATTTATCAATTGAATTTAGTATCAACTACCGCATGATTCTCTATTTAAACTCTATGTTTCTAAGAGAAAGACATATAATAACTTGTATTTCTACAAGTTATCAAAATCCATGTATCTGATTATGAATCTGCATTTATAATTTCAATATTTAAATCCCATTTAAATATTTTTGACCAAATCTCTCATTTGATATCATATATCAATTACTTAATCATTTCTCATATGGTTAACCTAATTTGAATGATTCGAATTTTTCCTTTTATTTATTCCAAGTTTTCCACCGCATACTATTAGGCATCAATGTCTCAGACGCACACTACTATGCATTTGTACCTTTCTGCATAATACCATGCGTCCAACTCTCTTCCCTTATGTCCAATCTTAGCTACAAGTCCTTCTCTTGTGTGATAACACATCCGAAGATGTGGTTTACCCTTGATAACCAAATCCAACTCAAGACCTTCCTTTATGCGTTTGCACTCATTGTGTTTACTTTTACTTCGTTCTGCGTCTATGACCTTCCTCTTATCCTTGAGGATTCCTTGATTATCCCTCTATGTGTCCTTGAGTTATATTCCAGGGTTATTCATTTAACCTTTTCCTTGTACTTAATTATTTCTCTTATGATAAATTAGTATGCGTCCACCTCTAGCCTCCTTCCTTTATTACCTCTTATGCGTTTCACTTCTTTCCCTTTGAGCTCTCGGGTTACTTCTTATGCGTTCTCCTTTTTTTCCCGAGTTCTCGGGTTACCTTACCATACTTCAACACTTGTTTTCTTTTCCACAATGGTTACCTTTATCATGCGTTTCCCTAGTTTTGACCATGCGTCCAATATGGTCACTTACTTACAAAGTATGCGTCCAATTCAATCTAACTCTTTCCATCACTTGGTGAGATTTCCTTTCTTTTCCTTAGATCATACTTCCAAGCTTTTGAAAAGAGTGACCACGTGACAGGTGGTATCAGAGCAAAGGTTTCTTATTCCTAGGTACCTCTAAATCGACGCGTCGGACACAGATGGCATCCGAATAAGGGTACAGCTCACAAGTTGAACTGCAACCCGAAATGGTAACGCGCCTCGCCTAAGCATGCAAAGTCCAAGATCCCTACCGCGAGAAAGTTGATGGAGGCCAGAATCACAACTCTCGAGCAAGTTGTGGGCGGCATGCAAGTTGTAATTGGAAAACTGAGTGATGACTACGATGAGCTGACGCAAGAAAACACCGAGGTGACTGGTATTGCAAAGAAGCTCATAGAAGACCTTAGGCAATCGTTTCGTGCCGAGGTAAGCACCTTGACTACTGAAGTTGCCAATCTTCGTAATTTTGTAGAAGGTGAACTAGACGAGCTTCAAAGAGAGGTGAGTGACATGTGAGGACAATGTCAAGCTCGCCACAAAGCTAGTAGCTCGGCGTCTACTAGCTACACGTCTGCTGCACAAGGCACATTTAGCCTTAAAGTCCCCAAACCAGACACCTTCAGTGGTGCCCGCAACGCCATTATTGTAGACAATTTCTTGTTCGAGCTCGAACAATACTTCAATGCCCTTGGAGTGAAGGATGATGCGGCCCGCATCAATAATGCCCCGACTTTCTTTTCGAGACTTAGATTTCCTTCCAATGCATCACTACTTAACTTTAGTCCTCTTACTCATACGTCCTACTTAAGCCAAGCGTACATCTTCTTTCTTAATTACCTCCTATGCGTTTCACTTCTTTCCCTTCGTGCTCTTGGGTTATTTCCTATGCGTTCACCTCTTTTCCCTGAGCTCTCGGGTTTCCTTACAATACTTCAACACTTACTCATTTTCTTTTCCACAATGGTTACCTTTATCATGCGTTTCCTTAGTCTTGACCATACGTCCAACATGGTCTCTTACTAACCAAATATGCGTCCAATTCAATCTAACTCTTTCCATCATTTAGTGAGATTTCCTTTCTTTTTCTTAGATCATACTTCCAAGCTTAGAAACATAGTTGCGTTCTTCTAGTTTGGTTATTCTACTTAGAAGACTTCTTAACTCCAAGAATTACTTTAATTCCAAAATCCAGAAATCACTCAACGCAACCTTCCAATCCAATTCTTCTAATCCAAACTTATCTATGGCTTATACTTACCCAATATTTAAAGCACAAACCTCTATTTTCCTTCAAGTTCAACGCATATTCATTCCTACTTTTAGCGATATTTCTCTGCCAACTCCACAACCTTGTGATCCAATACCACCTCTCTTGTCTTACTTCTTTTCTTTATAAGCTCTTAAACGCATAGGTTTTAAAAGTAGAGTGTGACAACTTAGGTACCTTGCGTTCAACAAGTTGTCTAGCGTTTAAGGGATCGGTCTTACGTTCAAGATAAACTCTGCGTTCAGGATAGACCTTGCATTCAAGGAGATCTGTGCTTCCAAGGGGTGAAGCCAGAAGAATTGTTGGAAGGCTACATCTTGCGTTCAAGTTACCAACCTTGCGTTTAAGGTGCAGGGTTGCGTTCAACCGGGCTGACAAAAGGAAAAATTAGTTGCCTTGCATTTCAAACTTCATAACTCTGTGTCCAAGCAGCTCAGGAAAGAGAATTAGAAGGAAGAAAAGGAACTTTCCTTGAGCAAGTATTATGTGAGTAACACCTTTCTTTCTTCAAAAACAATTTTATGGAAATTGTTTAGTTTGGATTTCTGATTAAATGTGGCACTATGATGAACTGTTTTTGGAAAGCATGATGTTTGATTGTATTGATCACAAGGCATGTTATATGTTTCTTGTAAGACATCGAAAAGCATGTTTATGAAATGTTGTTGATGGGAAGATCTGTTTGATTTTCTATGGAAGATTTTCATATGAACTATTTAAATAAATTACTGGTTTCCAAATATTTTAAAGGAGGCTCAGTGCTGAAGGACGTGAGAAGGCATGTGAGTTTCCTCGAGACCCAGTACTGAGGGACTCGGAGAAGGTACTTAGGCAACCCGTGATATTCCTATGTGCACATAGAGGTTGTAACGTTGGGGGTGTTGAGTCTTGCTCCATCCCAACTAAGGTTATTTTCGATGTTGAGTGCGTTGAGTTTTGCTCCGCCTCAACTAAGGTTGTTTTCGACGTTTAGTGCGTTGAATTTTGCTCCGCCTCAACTAAGGTTGTTTTCGACGTTGGGTGCGTTGAGTCTTGCTCGGCCCTGACTAAGGAAAATTTTAAAACAAAAGAAGATTTGATGCGTTGTATACTGTTTTATTGAATATGATTGGAATCAATGTTTTATACGCATTGTTGAAAATTATGATCGGTTTTATAGTTAAGTTAAATATCTCCAAAATTGTTACTCACTGGGCTATTTAGCTCATCCTTTCCTATGTTTTCCATTTTCAGGTAGCATGACAGTTCCCGTTGCCAGACGAAGTCGAGGTTTGTTGATAACTTGTAGAAATACAAGTTATTATTGCCTTTATCTTAGAAAAATAGAGTTGTTGCTTTTGCAGATCTAAAGTCCAAAACTTGTTGTTGCATTTATCTATTATTAAGCTTACTACTATGCGCTCAACATATTATGCATTTAACATGCTTAATATTATGCGTTAATGATCTGCGAAGTTTTCCTATCATTTACCCAAGTATAAGTAAAGAATGAAGTTTTCTAGGTGAGTTCGAGGTCGAACATAGGGACTATGTAGATTCTAAAATTCGTTGGATTATTTGAGTTGGGGTGGTAACCAAAAATATTTAACAAGGGATGCGTTTAACTAAAGAAAGCGATAACATGTACACTAGATTAAAAGGTGGTGGATGGAAAGGTATGCAACATAGCAAAGTCAGCTACGTAGATTAAATGAATGTGTTATTGACAGATAAAATAAGTCCCCGACAACGGCGCCAAAAACTTGTTGCGCAACAGATTTGAAGTGCAAAAACTTGCTGCTGCATCTATCTATTATTATTAAGCTTCCTACACGTTTAACATACTATGCGTTGAACATGCTTAATACTATGCGTTTCTAATCTGTCAAGTTTTCCTATTCTTAACCCAAGTATAAGCAAAGAAATAGGTTTACTCAGTGAGTCCGAGGTCGAACACAGGGACTATGCTGATTCTATAATTTGTTGGATTATTAGAGTTGGAGTGGTAACAAAAAATAGTTGACAAGGATGCGTCTAACTAAAGAAAGCTATAACATGTACATTAGATTAAAATGTGGTAAACGGTAAGGTATGCGACACAACAAAGTTAGATAAATCGATTAAATGAATGGATAAAAACAGGGTTCGGGTTGGTTAACATCTAAAATCAGAAACACATAGTGATAGTCTATTCATACTTACGACTCTTCTCCTGGTTGTCAGCCACTATGCATTATATGTCAATACTGCATAGGAGAGTGTTAAGTACCAAGGGTGTAAGCACCTAATTTGTAAGCACGTTCAAAAGCTTAAAGCGAATTAATGTTAATAATCTCATTTTGTAAATTAAATAAAAATATAAAAAAAAAAAAGAAAAAGCAGGAAGAGGAAAACAAAGGGGAAAGAAGGAAAAAGGGAAATTAAAAAAAAAAAAGAAAAAAAGAAGAGAAGATAAGGAAGGGGAGAGAAGTCGGTTATTAATTTTTATTGAAGGGGAAAACTTTGCCGACTTATTTCTCTTCATTTCCAAACTCGTTTCTATGCTATCTTTCAGCTGCACGTCATAAAGTGGTTGAAGAAGAGTTCTAGGGCAAATTCGTGCAAGGTTTTGGACGGTTTCATGGTAAAACTGAAGCTGAAACAGAAGCTTTATCTGCTGTCACACAGTTTGAACGAGGTTTGATATTTGGCAAATATCGAGCTGAAGAGATCAAAGTTTTGGCTGAAATTTTAAGGTTAGTAAGCTAACTCAATTTTGGACAACTTTTATGAACGATGCCTGGGTTGAAATGGAACGAAAACATGTAAACCTTTAGCTAGAAGTTACTGATACGGAATTTCTGTGCAATCAGGAGCAACGCGGAGAAAACTTGCAATATCTGACGAACAAGAACGAGTTAAGCCATGAAAATTTGAGGTAAGCTAGAAAACATATTTCTCTACAAGTTTGTGGAAGAAAAGAAGTTCTAAATCTGGCTGGAAATATGACTTTTAACTGACAGAAATGAGAACAAAAAGAAAAGGAGGAAACTCTACTGTCGGGTGTCGTTAGGAAGCTGGTGTCGCTGAGAAATTGGAGAGTGAGTAGCGAGACAAATCTCGCTGGTAGTGTAGAGGAGCTTTTTGTCTCACAAATCTTGCTGACTCTCGTTAGGTGTCGCTCTTCAGGTAATCTCGCTAGTCTCGCTTATTCTGGTGTCGCTAGTGCCGTGTACCTGTTGTGTAATTTCGCTAGTAATCTCGCTAGTAAGATGAAATCTCTTTGGTAATCTCGCTAGTGACATAGAATCTCGCTTATTATGTTTACTTGAGGAAAAAAAAAGGGAGTCTCGGTGATGAATCATGATTAGAGTTTAAGTATGCATATTTAACGATGATGTAAAGGAAGTTTAAGGAAAGCATAACGCGAAGAATGTGTATTTACAGGCCAAGAAGAGCTCGGAAAGGCGTATAATCCACTCAGGGCCTAAGGACAAGTTGTGAGTGACACTTTTCTTTCCTTGAAAACAAAATTTATTGAAAATGTTTAGTTTGGTTTTCTTATGAGATATGACTTTGAGATGAACTGTTTTCTTGAAAAGCATGATGTTTGATGATATTGTTCACAAGGCATGTTTTATCCGTTTTCTATAAGATGTTGAATGGCATGTTGTGAAATGTTGTTTATTGTGAAATATCTGATTTTTCATGAAAGACTATTGTTGTTGGATTTTGTATGTGTGTAAATTGTCCTAACGCAAAGTGTTAAATGATGTCTTTATGCGTTCTACATGTCATGCTTTGAGCATGCTATGCGTCTTACTACTATGTGTTGGTGATCTGTCAAGTTTTCCTATCCTTTACCCAAGTATAAGCAAAGGAGTAGGTTTTCTCGGTGAGTCCAAGGTCTAACATAGGGATTATGTTGATTCAATATTTATGTGAATTACATGCGTTGCAGTGGTAACCAAGAAATAATGGGGAGAGTGTTTGTTTCTGATGTAAAGAAAGCGATAATATGTACACTAGACTAAATGTGGAAGATGGAAAGGCATGCGACACATCAAGTTGAGCTAAAGATGTATGTGAATGGATAAAGAAAGGGTTCGGGTTGATTAACATCTAACATCGGAAACGCACAATAGTATTCTATTCATACTTGTGACTCTTCTCCCGGTTGTCAGCCGCTATGCGTTATATGTCTATAACGCATAGGAGAGTGTTAAAAACCAAGGTTATCCCCATAGATAGGCAATACTACTTGGCCCTTGTCAATTGAGTTCCACAATCGCTTACACTCTCGAGCAGTTCGATTATTACTACTTATATCAATTTGTCAGATGGACATAAGCATCGGATTAAGCTCGCAATTGACAAAATAAAATAGTTACACTGTGGTTCCTAATTAGATGCTAACGCAACCCTAGATCCTAAAGTGATTAGTTACTCATGGTTTGAAAGTAAAAAGCGGAAAGTTTAGAGAAATGAGTAGACATGGAAGATAATTATATTGATGAAATGAAATACAGCTTTAGATGAGCTCAATGTCTTGACACAAATCTAAAATCAAGATAGAACAATAAGAAAGAAAGCAGGGAAAGGCGTCAATGTCTTGAGTCGCCCGGATGGAAGCATGAGGCTATGCTGTGAAGTGGTCCGACGAAGGGAAGACTCTTCTCTCTCGAGCTATTCGTCTCCGGTTGAAGTCTGGAGAGGACTCTGCTGTCACTTATGGAGTTCTTCTGAGAATCAACAACCCTTTCTCATCTCGCGGAGCTGCCCTTTTATAGATGATGCGTTCGCAATTAATGGCAAATTTGCTTGATTGGCGGCGAGATTGATACTATGCGTCCATCTCGCCTGATTGCGTGATTCTCGAGTAAATTAAGATCCACCACTTTGGCCACAAATCATGTTCGTCAATCATCCGTCAATCTCTCAAGATTCTGCTTTGATTCTCAGCGCCTTGCATTAATGGTCATCTATGTGTCCATTAATAGTTTGGCCGATGTCAACGAGACGTAGGTTGCTAATGCGTAGTCTTGCGTTGAGAAGTCATCAACGCCTCGTTTGCATTCCTGCGTTAAAACATGCGTTTTAGGCTCAAAAAGTAGTAAAATCATTTATCTTCATAAAAGTACAAGAGTATAACGCAAAGGAAGATTTATTAGTAAAAATCACATACACTGCCGCATGCTTCTCTATTTAATCTCTATTTATCTAAGAAAAAGGCTATTATAACTTGTATTTCCACAAGTTATCAACTTTCATGTGAACTATTTACGTAAAATACTGGTTTCTAAAATGTTTTAGAGGAGGCTCAATGCTAAAGGACATGAAAAGGCATGTGAGTTTCCCCGGGACCCAGTACTGAAGGACTCGTAGAAGGTACTTGGGTAACCCACAATATTCCTATGTGCACATAAAGGTTGTGACATTGGGTGTGTTGAGTCTTGCTCCACCCCAACTAAGTTGTTATCAACGTTGAGTGTGTTGAGTTTTACTCCGCCTCAACTAAGGATGTTTTCAACGTCGGATGCGTTGAGTCTTGCTCCGCCCTGACTAAGGGAAAATTCTAAGAACGAACTGATTTCGTGTACGATCATTCTGGCATGAACATATGTGATTTGATTACGTTGTTGAAAATTATGATTTTATAGAAATGATTGTTTGAATCACGTTTACGTATATGGTGTTATAATGATTATAACATGCCTGTTTTCGAACAGAAGATGGTTTTACAAAATTAGTCACTCACGGGGCTTTTAGCTCACGCTTTCCATGTTTTCTTTCCCTTTCAGGTAGCGAGGACGTTCCAGGTGCTTAGCCTACTCCAGCTCGCCTTGCATAAGCTTCGAGATATTAGGAAAAAGACACATTTGAGTCATTGTACGTGTATATAACCTTGTATAGGTGGCATGTAAACCTCATTACATAATAGTGGGGATGTGAGACGGGTTATTGTGTAAATATGTTGTGAATATGTTGAAAGTTTAATTGTAATAATACAGGTCTTTGTGGTTCTGGATTCGTAAGTGAATATGTATGTTATAGTCTCACAGGTTATTCAGGTACAATTAAGCTATGAATATCACAAAAAGGGTGATGCTTGCTGTCTTCACATCTCTTCTCGGGTTGGGTAGGGTAGCCTGGGAGGGGGTGTGACAAGTTGGTATCAGAGCAAAAGAGTCTTGGGGATAGGATTATACATTGTAGTGTCGGAATATGTAAATTTTAAAGTAATATTGTGTTGTCATATAGGAAACATGCCACCTCAAAGTAGGCGAGTTAGGCAAGCAGCAGCCGGAACTCTTGAAGCTACTGGGGGCCGTGGAGATATGTCTGAGGGTGAATCTAGTCATCCTCAAGTTGGGGTCAACGTCGAAGAACATATATTTACTAGAATTGCTGACAGATTGGCTGCAAGCATTGGATCAGTGGAAATCAGATCCAAAAAAGAAATACAGTATAGAAAGATTGAAGGCTTTAGGTGCCACTACTTTTGAAGGCACTGTTGATCCTATAGAAGCAGAGGCATGGTTGAATCTACTTGAGAAATGCTATCGTGTGATGAGATGACCTGATGACAGAAAGGTGGAATTGGTAGTGTTTTTGCTCCAAAAAGGGGCAGAAGATTGGTGGAGAATTGTAGAGAGCAGGAAAGAGGATATAGGAGAAATAGGTTGGAATGAGTTTAAGAAGGCATTCCAAGAGAAATATTGTCCAAGATCATTCCGAGATGCCAAACGGAATGAGTTTCTGAGGTTAGTACAGGGATTGATGTCAGTGGCAGAATACGAAAAAAAATATACTGAACTGTCCAAATATGCCACGGCTATTGTTGCTGATGAGGTTAACAGGTGCAAGAGATTTGAAGAAGGTTTACGGGAGGAAATAAGTACCCCTGTGACTGCTAGTGCTAAATGGGCAGACTTCTCCAAATTAGTAGAGTCAGCAATGCAAGTTGAAAAGAAGTTTGATGGAAAAGAGGATGGAACGCGAATCAGCCGGAGGTAGACAGACAATCTACACCTCTAGTACTACTCAGGGACAGTCAGGTAGGAGATTTGTACCAGGTGTATTTAGTGGAGGAAATTTCAAGACCAGATCGAGTGGACAGGGTACTTCCAAGGGAGGTACTGGAGGGGGTACACGAAAACAAGAACCAAGGAGTTCTACTGGTCCAGCTCAGTCAGTGGAAGGTTCCCAAAGTGGACAACCTGAAGAGTCCACAGCTAGTTCCACGAGGAAACCGTTATGTCCCACCTGCGGGAAGTATCATTGGGGACAGTGTAAGGGCAACGTATGTTATCATTGTGGACAAGCGGGTCACTATAAACGAGAATGTCCTCAATTGATGCAAGAATTTAAAGCTGAACAGAGAACTGGTTCTTTTACAGCTAGTCAACCACAACGACCTGCAGGAATTGCTGATGAGGGAACTAGTGGATCAAGACAGAAGGGAGTTACAGGGCGACCAAGACAGCAAGGAAAGGTCTTTGCTATGACTTAGCAAGAGGCTGATGATGCTCCTAATGTGGTTACTGGTACACTTTCTATATGTTATACTTCTGCCCATGTTTTAATAGACCCTGGTGCTACCCATTCTTTTATTGCTAGAATGTTTGCTGTGAATATAAATAGTACATTAGAATCTTTGCCTGAGGAACTGTTTGTTTATACCCTTGTTGGTGATGTCTTTGTGGCTAGTAAGGTGTATAAAGATTGTGTGATTGAAATTGATGGTGTGACTATGATAGCTAAATTGATACCCTTAGATATTCAGGAGTTTGATGTGATATTGGGAATGGATTTCTTATCCAAATATCGAGCCACTGTCGATTGTTTCTAGAAGGAAGTCGTGTTTAGATGATTCGAAGGAAATGAAGTTATTTTCAAGGGGGACAGGAAATTCCTTCCTACTTGTGTGATATCTGCAGTTAAAGCTAGAAAGTTGTTAAGCAAGGGTTGTTTAGCATACCTTGCTTACGTGGTTGATACACAGGCTGGTAAGTTAAGACCAGATGATATTCCTGTGGTAAATGAATTTCTTGATGTGTTCCTCGAGGAGCTGCCAGGGTTACCACCTGATGGAGAGGTGGAGTTTATTACTGATCTAGTTCCTGGAACAACGCCCATTTCGCAGGCACCATATCGTATGGCACCATCAGAACTGAAGGAGTTGAAGGTGCAGTTACAGGAACTAATAGATAAGGGGTACATTAGACCGAGTGTGTCTCCATGGGGTGCACCGGTGTTATTCATGAAGAAAAAGGACGGTACTATGAGACTGTGCATTGATTATCGTCAGTTAAATAAGGGGCATCAATGTTCTCAAAGATAGACCTAAGATCGGAATATCATCAATTGAAGGTCAGAGAGACAGATGTACCGAAGACGGCTTTTAGAACGAGGTATGGACATTATGAATTCCTCGTGATGCCTTTTGGTCTGACAAATGCCCCAGCAATGTTTATAGACTTGATGAATAAGATTTTCCATCTTTACTTGGATCAGTTTGTGATTGTATTTATTGATGATATTCTGGTGTATTTTAGAAGCAAGGAAGAACATGCAGAACATCTTAGAATTGTATTACAGACTTTGAGAGAAAAGAGATTGTATGCAAAATTCAGCAAATGCGAATTTTGGCTGGAACGAGTAATGTTTTTGGGTCATATTGTTACTGCTGCAGGAGTTGGAGTAGATCCTCAAAGACCGAGGCAATTACTAGATGGGAATAGCCAAGGGCAGTAACAGAGGTTCGTAGTTTTATGGGACTCGCAGGTTATTATCGGCGCTTTGTACAGGGTTTTTCAAAGATAGCATTACCATTGACTCGTTTGAATAAAAAGGGGACTAAATTTGAATGGAATGAAGAATGTGAACAAAGTTTTCAAGAGTTAAAGAAAAGACTAGTGACAACACCTATTTTAGCACTTCCAGAGATAGGGAAGGAGTTCGAGGTGTATTTTGACGCCTCTAGTAGGGGTTAGGTTGTGTACTGATGCAAGAAGGTAAAGTTATAGCTTATGCCTCTAGGCAATTGAGGCCACATGAAGTTAATTACCCTACCCATGACTTGGAACTGGCAGCGGTGGTGTTGGTATTAAAGATGTGGCGGCATTATTTGTTTGGAGAGAAGTGCCATATCTATACGGATCACAAAAGTTTGAAATACATCTTTGATCAGAAAGAACTCAACATGAGACAAAGGAGATGGTTGGAACTGATCAAGGATTACGATTGCACTATAAATTATCATCCAGGGAAAGCAAATGTTGTAGCTGACGCGTTGAGTAGGAAGTCGAGACAAGCCAAGACTTCATTGAATATTATTAATGCGGAATTGACAAAGGAGTTAAAGAGTTCAAATGCATCCTTATCGGTAGACAAGTTAGGGGGGTTGTTTGCACACTTCCAGGTGAGACCCACCTTGATGGGTGAGATTGTTAGTAAACAAATGGAAGACTTTGTACTCAAAAAAGATAGTGGAAGAGGTAAATCTCAAGCAAAGAATAGATTTTGATATAAGAAACGATGGAGCTTTAATGAAACAAGGAAGATTGTGTGTCCCAAATGATTTGACATTGAAAAATGCTATTCTAGAGGAAGCTCATAATTCTGCATATGCGATGCATCCAGGTAGTACAAAGATGTACAGGACTTTGAGAGAATATTATTGGTGGCCAGGAATGAAACAGGAAATTGTAGAATGTGTGGCAAGATGTTTGATTTGTCAGCAGGTTAAGCCAGAAAGACAAAGACTTGGTGGACTTTTAAAACCACTTCCCGTACCTGAGTGGAAATGGGAGCATATCACTATGGACTTCTTATTTGGTCTCCCTAAAACTGCAAATGGTTATGATGGAATATGGGTGATAGTTGATAAATTTACTAAAACTGCACGATTCTTGCCAGTTAAAGTGACTTTTACTTTAGATAAACTGGCCAAACTGTATGTTGACAGGATAGTAAGTCAATATGGAGCTCCTGTGTCTATTATTTCTGATAGAGATCCGAGGTTTACATCTAAGTTCTGGCCGAGTTTACAGCAAGCATTGGGAACTAAACTTAAGTTTAGTATAGCTTTTCATCCTCAAACTGATGGACAATCAGAAAGAATGATTCAAACTCTAGAGGATATGTTGCGTGCTTGTGTACTGCAATTTAAAGGAAGCTGGGATACTCATTTGTCTTTGATGGAGTTTGCGTATAATAATAATTACCTTTCTAGTATTGAAATGGCACCCTATGAGGCATTGTGTTGCAGACATTGCAGAACTCCTATATGTTGGGGTGAAGTAGGAGAAAGGAAGTTAATGGGACCAGAGTTAGTCCAAACTACGTCAAAAAACGTAAAATTCATAAGAGAAAGGTTGAAGACTGCACAGGATCGGCAGAAAAGCTACACTGATAATAGGCGTCGAGATTTAGAATTCGAAGTTGGTGATAAAGTCTTCTTGAAGTTATCTCCCTAGAATGGAATTTTGAGATTTGGAAAGAAGGGAAAGTTGAGTCCAAAATATATTGGACCTTATGAGATTCTGGAACGTATAGGACCGTCAGCTTATCGGTTGGCGTTACCAATGGAGTTGTCTAAAATACATGACGTATTTCGTATTTCTTTATTGAGGAAGTATATTCCCAATTCCACACATGTTTTGGAGGCTCAACCTATTCAGTTAAAAGAAGACTTGTCTTATGAAGAACAGCCTGTACAAATCCTTGATCGAAAAGAGCAAGCGTTGAGATAAAAAACTATACCACTTGTTAAGGTTTTATGGAGAAATTACAAAGTGGAAGAGGCAACATGGGAAGGTGAAGATCAAATATCCTCATCTCTTTACGGAATGATTTAACCTGAATTTTGAAGACGAAATTCTCAAAAAGGGGGTAATGAATTGTAAGCACCTAATTTGTAAGAACGTTAAAAGCTTAAAGTGAATTAATGTTAATAATCTCATTTTGTAAATTAAATAAAAATATAAAAAAAAGAAAGAAAATAAAGGAAGAGGAAAACAAAGGGGAAAGAAGACAAAAAGAGGAATTACAAAAAAAAAAAAAAAAAAAAAAAGAGAGATAAGGAAGGGGAGAGAAGTCAGTTATTAATTTTTATTGAAGGGGAAAACTTTGCCGACTTATTTCTCTTCATTTCCAAACTCATTTCTGTGCTATCTTTCAGCTGCACATCGTGGAGAGGTTGAAGAAGTGTTCTAGGACAAATTCGTGCAAGGTTTTGGACAGTTTCATGGTAAAACTGAAGCTGAAACAGAAGCTTCATCTGCGGTCGCACAGTTTGAATCAAGTTTGGTGTTTGGGTGAATATCGAGCTGAAGAGATTGAATTTTGGGCTGAAATTTTAAGGTTAGTAAGCTAACTCAATTTTGAACAACTTTTATGAAAGATGCCTGAGTTGAAATGGAACAAAAACATGTAAACCTCTAGCTGGAAGTTACTGATACGGAATTTTTGTGCAATCTAAAGTAGTGCGGAGAAATCTTGCAATATCTGACGAACAAGAACGAGTTAAGCCACGAAAATTTGAGGTAAGCTAGAAAACATATTTCTCTACAAGTTTGTAGGAGGAAAGAAGTTCTAAATCTGGCTGGAAATATGACTTTTAACTGACAGAAGTGAGAACAAAAAGAAAAGGAGGAAACTCAGTTGTCGGGTGTCGTTAGGAAGCTGGTGTCGCTGAGAAATTAGAGAGTGAGTAGCAAGATAAATCTTGCTGGTAGTGCAGAGGAGCTTTTTGTCTCACAAATCTAACTGACTCTCGCTAGGTGTCGCTCCTCAGGTAATCTTGCTAGTCTCGCTTATTCTGGTGTTGCTAGTGCCGTGTATCGGTTGTGTAATTTTGCTAGTAATCTCGCTAATAAGGTGAAATCCTGCTGGTAATCTCACTAGTGACATAGAATCTCGCTTATTATGTTTGCTTGGGGAAGAAAAAGGGAGTCTCGGTGATGAATCATGATTAGAGTTTAAGTATGCATATTTAACGATCATGTAAAGGAAGTTTAAGGAAAGCGTAACGTGAGGAATGTGTATTTACAGGCCAAGAAGAGCTCGGAAAGGCATATGATCCACTCAGGGCCTAAGGACAAGTTGTGAATGACACTTTTCTTTCTTTGAAAACAAAATTTATTGAAAATGTTTACTTTGGTTTTCTTATGAGATATGACTTTGAGATGAACTGTTTTCTTGAAAAGCATGATGTTTGATGATATTGTTCACAAGGCATGTTTTATCCGTTTTCTATAAGATGTTGAATGGCATGTTGTGAAATGTTGTTTATTGTGAAATATCTGATTTTTCATGAAAGACTTTCATTGTGAACTGTTTACGTAAAATACTGGTTTCTAAAATGTTTTAGAGGAGGCTCAATGCTGAAGGACATGAGAAGGCATGTGAGTTTCCCTGGGACCCAGTACTGAAGGACTCGTAGAAGGTACTTGGGCAACTAAGGTTGTGACGTTGGGTGTGTTGAGTCTTGCTCCACCCCAACTAAGGTTGTTATCGACGTTGAGTGCATTGAGTTTTACTCCGCCTCAACTAAGGATGTTTTCGACGTTGGATGCGTTGAGTCTTACTCCGCCCTGACTAAAGGAAAATTTTAAGAACGAACTGATTTCGTGTACGATCATTCTGGCATGAACATATGTGATTTGATTACGTTGTTGAAAATTATGATTTTACAGAAATGATTATTTGAATCACCATTTACGTATATGGTGTTATAATGATTGTAACATGCCTGTTTTCAAACAAAAAATGGTTTTACAAAATTAGTCGCTCGCGAGGCTTTTAGCTCACGCTTTCCATGTTTTCTTTTCCTCCCAGGTAGCGAGGACGTTCCAGGTGCTTAGCCTACTCCAGCTCGCCTTGCCTAATCTTCGAGATACAGGAAAATGACACATTTGAGTCATTGTACGTGTATATAACCTTGTATAGGTGGCATGTAGACCTCATTACATAATAGTTGGGATGTGAGACGGGTTATTGTGCAAATATGTTGTGAATATGTTGAAAGTTTAATTGTAATAATCCAGGTCTTTATGGTTCTAGATTTGTAAGTGAATATGTATGTTATAGTCTCACAGGTTATTCATGTACAATTAGGCAGTGAATATCACAAAAAGGGTGATGCTTGCTGTCTTCACATCTCTTCTCGGGTTGGGTAGGGTAGCTTGGGAGGGGGTGTGACAAAGGGTATTCTTATAGACAGGTAACACTTCTTGGCCTTGTCAATTGAGTTCCACAATCACTTACCCTCTCGAGCAGTCTGATTATTACTACTTATATCGATTAGCTAGATGGACATAAGCATCGGATTAAGATTACAATTCACAAGATGCAATAGTTACACTATGGTTCTTATTTAGATGCTAATGCAACCTGTGACCCTTGAAAGATTAGCTACTCATGGATTCAAAGTAATAAGCGGAAAGTGTAGAAAAATGGATTGACATGGAAGAATTGTAGATTAATGAACGGAATACAATTTTAGACAGCTCAATGTATTTACACAAATCTAAAATCAAAGCTAGAAAAAGAGATTGAAATCAAATCTCAATGTCTTGAATCGCTAGAATGTAAGCGTGAGGTTCTGCTGTGAAGTGGTCAGGCGGAGGGAAGACTCTTCCCTCTCGAGCTATTTGTCTCCAGTTATCATTTGGAGAGAACTCTACTGTCACTTAGGAATTCTTCGGAGAATCAACAACCCTTTTTCAGCTTGCAAGTCTGCCCTTTTATAGAGGTTGCATTCGTAATCAGTGGCAGATCTGCGTGATTGGAGGAAATTGATGTCGTGCGTCTATCTCGCCTAATTGCGTAATTCTTCGTTCACTTTAGATCCACCACTTTAGCCACGGATCATGCATGTCAATCTTCCAACAATCTCTGAAGATTCTAATATGATTTTCTGCTGCCTTACGTTTCTAGTCGTTATGCGTCCATGGAGAATTTCGGTTTGTTGTTGCGTATGCAATGCTGAAGTACAAAACTTGTTACTGCGTTTAATTATTATAATTAAGCTTCCTATGCATTTAACATACTATGCGTCTTACATAGGCTTAATGTTGTGCGTTTGTGATCTGTCAAGTTTTCCTATCCTTTACCCAAGTATAAGCAAAGGACTAGGTTTTCTCGGTGAGTCCGCAGTCGAACACAGGGATTATGTTGATTCTATATTTAAGTGGATTATATGCGTTGTAGTGGTAACCAAGAATAATTTGAAATAGGTGTTTGTTTCTAATCTAAAGAAAGCGATAACATGTACACTAAACTAAAATGTGGAAGATGAAAAGGCATGCGACACAGCAGAATCAGCTAGGTGAATTTAATGAATGGGTAAAAACAGAGTTAGGGTTAGTTAACATCTAACATCAGAAACGCATGGTGATAATCTATTCATACTTGCGACTCTTCTCCTGGTTCTCAGCTGCTATGCGTTATATGTCTATAATGCATAGGAGAGTGTTAAGTGCCAAGGTTGTTCCTATGTCTAGGTAACACGACTTAGCCTTGTCAATTGAGTTCCACAATCACTTACCCTCTCAAGTAGTTTGATTATTACTACTTATATCGATTAGCTAGATGGACATAAGTATCGGATTAAGATAACAATTGACAAGATCCAATAGTTACACTATGGTTCTTAGTTAGATGCTAACGCAACCCTTAACCCGTGATAGATTAGTTACTCATGGATTCAAAGTGAAAAGCGGAAAGTGTAGAGAAATGAGTAGACATGTGATAACTTGTAGAAATACAAGTTATAATAGCCTTTTTCTTAGATAAATAGAGATTAAATAGAGAAGCATGCGGCAGTGTATGTGATTTTTACTAATAAATCTTCCTTCGCGTTATACTCTTGTACTTTTATGAAGATAAATGATTTTACCACTTTTTGAGCCTAAAACGCATGTTTTAACGTAGGAATGCAAACGAGGCGTTGATGACTTCTCAACGCAAGACTATGCGTTAGCAACCTACACCGCGTTGACATTGGCCAAACTATTCATGGACGCATAGATGACCATTAATGCAAGGCGCTGAGAATCAAAGCAGAATCTTGAGAGATTGACGGATGATTGACGAACATGATTTGTGGCCAAAGTGGTGGATCTTAATTTACCCGAGAATCACGCAATCAGGCGAGATGGACGCATAGTATCAATCTTGCCGCCAATCAAGCAAATTTGCCATTAATTGTGAACGCATCATCTATAAAAGGGCAGCTCCGCGAGATGAGAAAGGGTTGTTGATTCTCGGAAGAACTCCATAAGTGACAGCAGAGTCCTCTCCAGACTTCAACCGGAGACGAATAGCTCGAGTGAGAAGAGTCTTCCCTCCACCGGACCACTTCACAGCATAGCCTCACGCTTCCATCCAGGTGACTCAAGACATTGACGCCTTTCCCTGCTTTCTTTCTTATTGTTCTATCTTGATTTTAGATTTGTGTCAAGACATTGAGCTCATCTAAAGTTGTATTTCATTTCATCAATATAATTATCCTCCATGTCTACTCATTTCTCTAAACTTTCCGCTTTTTACTTTCAAACCATGAGTAACTAATCACTTTAGGGTCTAGGGTTGCGTTAGCATCTAACTAGGAACCACAATATAACTATTTTATCTTGTCAATTGCGAGCTTTTAAAGTCCGATGCTTATGTCCATCTGACAAATCGATATAAGTAGTAAGAATCGAACTACTTGAGAGTATAAGTGATTGTGGAACTCAATTGACAAGGGCCAAGTAGTATTACCTGTCTATAGGGATAACCTTGGTTTTTAACACTCTCCTATGCGTTATAGACATATAACGCATAGCAGCTGACAACCGGGAGAAGAGTCGCAAGTATGAATAGAATACTACTGTGCGTTTCCGATGTTAGATGTTAATCAAACCGAACCCTTTCTCTATCCATTCACATACATCTTTAGCTCAACTTGATGTGTCGCATGCCTTTCCATCTTCCACATTTAGTCTAGTGTGCATATTATCGCTTTCTTTACATCAGAAACAAACACTCTCCCCATTATTTCTTGGTTACCACTGCAACGCATGTAATTCACATAAATATTGAATCAACATAATCCCTGTGTTAGACCTCGGACTCACCGAGAAAACCAACTCCTTTGCTTATACTTGGGTAAAGGATAGGGAAACTTGACAGATCACCAACGCAGAGTAGTAAGACGCATAGCATGCTCAAAGCATGACATGTTGAATGCATAAAGACATCATTTAACACTTTGCGTTAGGACAATTTACACACATATAAAATCCACCAACAACAACATGGAAGAAATATAGATTGCTGAACGGAATACAACTTTAGATAGCTCAATGTCTTGACACAAATCTAAAATAAAACTAGAAAAAAAAGATAGAAAACAGGAAAAGGGCGTCAATGTCTTGAGTCGCCGGAATGGAAGCGTGAGGATCTGCTGTGAAGTGGTCAGGAGGAGGGAAGACTTTTCTCTCTCGAGCTATTTGTCTCCGGTTGTGTTCTAGAGAGAACTCTACTGTCACTTAGGAATTCTTCCGAGAATGAACGACAACCTCTCATCTTGCAGGACTGCCCTTTTATAGATGTTGCGGTTGCAAATCAATGGCAGATCTGCTTGATTGGTGGTGAAATTGATATCATGCGTCCATCTCGCCTAATTGCGTAATTCTCTAGTCAATTTAGATCCACCACTTTAGCCACAGATTATGCATGTCAATCTTCCGACAATCTCTCAAGATTATGATCTGATTTTCCGCGCCTTGCGTCTTTTGATAATTATGCGTTCATGGAGAAGTTTGGTAGATGTCAACGCGTCATAGGTTGCTAACGCACAGTCTTGAGTTAAGAGGTAGTCAACTCATCGTTTGTATTCCTGCGTTGAAACATGCGTTTTAGGCTCAAAAAGTGGAAAAAATTATTATCTTCACAAAAATCAAGAGTAAAACGCGAAGGAAGATTTATTAGTAGAATTTAGCTTAAACTACCGCATGCTTCTCTATTTAATCTCTATTTTTCTAAGAAAAAGGTTATAATAACTTGTATTTCTACAAGTTATCACACCCCCAAACTTTGATAAATGCTTGTCCTCAAGCATAACTTCTATTTAAGAGACTTCAATCATCCCCAAAGTTTTATCAACGTATTGACTAGTCTCTCAGAATGCTATACTCAATCAGCTACCCGTCAGTTTTATTACTTCTCTACCTCTATATTCTTTTCCTTAGAACGGGTCTAATTTGTATGCGACAAGCTTTCTTTTCAAAATTATTTACTCATTATTCACAAAATTTTTGTTTCTTCTTTTAACATTGAGTCTGAAAAGATGAAGGTATAAAGTTCCTTTTTCTTTCATTCGTTTTATTGTTCATACGTAACCATGCATCGAGTAGGGTTACCCACCTTCGTTCTTACATACCTACATGAAGGTGGCCAGTATGGGCAGGTGTCATTTTCAACTAAACTCTTAACAAGATGAATATATTAGTCTTGTCAGCGGAGTTTTCCATTAAATTTTTTTATATTTTTATTTTTATTTTTATTATTATTTTTATTTATTTATTTATTTATTTATTTATTTTATTTTATTTTATTTTATTTTATTGATAACAGAGAAATAACTTTCTCATATTTTTATCTTTGACAGTTCAAACCTCTTCCACCCCCAAACTTGAGAGTAGCAAGGTCCTCATTGCTTAAATTGTAAACAAAGATGATGTTGCAAAATTTTGTAAAAGAGGTTTGAATTGGCCGCTTGCATACATGCAAAGTAGGTTTGCATTTCTAAGGAATAGTATGTAGACGCATTGAAAGTAATCTAACTTAAGATTGTGCAAAAAGTGTAAGCATGATGATCATCACAGTGACTAACTTTTCAACACAAGGATAAAAGTTGGGAATAATTATATATGTACTTAGAATGAGTTTACAGCAAGGGACAATGCAAAGAGGTAATTAGGAACTCAATGCAATGGAGAAATTTTCATTTTATTAATTCTTTTCCACAAACGCATACATTCTATTGATGATAAATACAAGGAAAGCAGTAAAGAAGATACAACTCTGACTACACCCTTAAATTTTTAACTATTCGACTTGTCTTCATCATGGTTGCGTTTCTGCTCAGGTGCAGGGCGTTGCGGCATTGGGAAGACAAGCGGATGTTGTAAGCGTTCAGGAATGTTAGGGGGCGGGACTTCCGGTCAAATTGAAAACAGTTGATGAATGTAATTCAGTGTGAAGTGAAACTGCTCCGTCTGCCGGCGTGTTAACATATTCATTAAATGCATCATTGGACGAAATATTGATTGCTGCAGGTATGTTTGCACTGTTTCCCAGTCATGGTCGAGTTGGGCTTCTTGAGGTTGAGGCTGTGATTGTGGCTGAGGATGGGTTGGCTGAGGACGAGAGGTGGATGGAGTTTCATTAAACGCAGGGGATGATGGAAGCATAAAAGTTGCGCCAAAATCTCCGTAGTGTGAGTCATCAACTCTTATTGAGGAGGTTGGGGAGATAGGTTTTGTAGAAGGTTGAGGTTGAGAGGGTTCTGGGCGATGCGTCTTAGGAGGAGGTGGAGTTGGCTCTCTTCTAATTGTTGGAAGTGGGGGAGAAAGACTTAAGGAAGGGGATGGTCTAATGGTGGCATCAGGACGTGCCACAATCTTGCGTTTCTGTTTAGATGACTTCCCCTTCTTGTGTATTTGCGGCTTTGGAGGCGACACTTTAGTTGATTGAGTGGGTTGATGAGGTCTTTTGGTGGCCTTAGCAGGCTCTGGCGGATGTTGTGATCCTCTCATCAACCTACGCAGAGTTTTATGGGCGATTACCCCATTGAGTTCGATCATCTTCTCTGCGTCTAACACTTCTGTCGGTCCTTCGATAGCAGCATTGGCGCTTAGACTCATGATAAGTATAGGGAAAAAGAGCTAACCTCTTTGTTTGTTGAAGACCCCTCTTATCTGCACCGCAATTATGCGTCCTACATCAAGGGGAATGCGACACATAATGTAATAAGCTGCCATTACCCGATCCCTTGATACTGTTCTATCATGCGTCGTCGGGATTAGCCGCTCTTTCACCAAGTACACCCACAGGTTGGCCTCTGGCTGTAGGCTGTTAGCAGGCAAGGTTTTAATGCCTGTGGGTGATACGTCCCATTTTGCCCTGGGCTTTGCCAATATGCGGATTGCGTCTTCCATTAACTCCGGTGGAGTCGACTTTATTACTTTGTTTCCTTCTGCATCCGCATTGTCCCTCAACTTATATATCGCATTTATTTCCCTTGCGTTGAATGGAACCTCATTTTCTTCAACTACTACCACGTCCTTCTCTTCGTCAATGCGTCCGTTATAAAAATTGTGGACTAAGTCGGGTTGGATCCAAGGAGGGCTGGAATAGAAATTTCTCCACCCGTGGTAGTCGATGATTTTAGTGATGTATGGCAGCAACAGGGCTTCTTCTAGGAAAAATCCCACCTCCATCAGTAAATCAGGGAACGCCCTGTGTCTCCCTTTTCCCTCCTTCTTCTTTGGCGACGCATCCGCCACCTTCTCTTTTCCTTTGGCCTTAGCAGGTATTTTATCCACGGTCTTTTTCTTGCTCTCGGCCACGTCAGTCACTTCCTTTTTCTTCTTTTTCAAGGCGCTGACACCTTGCTCCTCTAACGCATCCTCCCCTATGCGTTCCTTCCGTGTAGGCGAGTGGTGCCTACTTTTCTTTTTCTTCTTCTTCTTGCCCTCCCTATCTTCTTGGGCATTTATTCGTGCAGCCAACTCCTCAGCTTTTTCTATTTGCAGCTCTCTCTCAAGCTCCTCAGCTGCCTTTTCTATTATTTCTTCTTCCTTCATTTCCTCCTCTAATGCCATAGCAGCTTTGTCAATTTAAGGATCAAAAAGGCCTTGCATTCCCTTTCTTTCTCAAGTCGCACTACCCTGCGCACCTTTTTGTTGGACAATGCGTCTTTAGCAATTTTCTCTGTTTCTTTTCTTAGGGCCCTGAGCTCTTTCCTCAACTTGGCCCTTTTCTTCTTCATTTTCTCTGCCATCCGGTCAAAGGATGTCGCCGCAATAGGGGACTCAGGTCCGTCTCTTTGCTCTGTGTTTGTCGGCTCTTTTTCCTTGGCAGTTTCTTCTGTTACCCTTCTTTTCTTCCTTATCAGGGGTACCGCTTCTTCTTCTTCTTCTCTTCTTGTCTTGGCCTCTGTGGCCATCACAACTTTTTTTTATAGGTCCTTCATTGGAGTCTAGGGTCGTCTCTTCAGGACTGATGGAAGCAGGGACGAACCCATGCATTTTAACTGGCTCACCTACGACCTCCTTGCTGTAGGCGGTGTTCGAGATGAATTTCTTAATTAAATTGAATTGAGTTTCTTAGCTTGTTGCACAAAAATAGATTTTAACATTTCCGTACAAGGATGCGTCGAGAATTACTCTAAAAATGTGATCATGATTAAGCAAGTTTTCCTATAAAGACCCAAGTATAAGTATTTATAGGTTTCCTGGTGAGTCCAGGGTCGAACATAGGGATTTGTAATAACAACTAGGCATTGAGATTATATGCCTGACTATGCGGTGATCTATATATGTAATATGTGCATTTGTTGGTTGTATGTGTCAAACTATACATAAAGAATGAAAAGAGTTTCCTACTACTAATAATGAGGTGGATGCGGCGATGGTTAGTCATATGTCATTTAGTGTCAGATAGCATGCGTTGAGAATGAATGGAACCATGCGGTAGGAGTAGAGTTAACGTAAGAGCTAGTTGTTACCTAAACCTTCTAAGTATAATTACATACCTACAAACTGCGTTTGTGAATCCATCTCTCGATGTTTCGACGCCACATTAATCTTATCTCTAAGACGCATGGTAAGTTTGCATTGGCAAAAGATGAACTACATCTCTGCAACTCATCTAGTCTTAATAAATGCTAAAGATTAACTATCCACTCTCTAGCTCGACAGTCATGCTTACTACTTATGTTTGTCAGACAAAGTTATGCAAGCTAAAGATATGCATTAATCAAGATGTAATATACTCAGGATTGTGCAAGAAAAACTAACTTTTAACATCAAACTCATTTAGCATTCAAACATGGTGTAAGGTGTTTAATACGGAAATAGATAGAAGATAATAGTCAATCAAACTTATATTAAGAAAATAAGTCATTCTCTCGAATGTCATTAACAAAATATAAGCAAGAAGGAGAGAAATGGGAATAAAACAGAAATGAAGGGCGTCAAGCCGCCACTAGCAACGTCTTGTTTCATGGAGGCTTGAGATGGTTGCTATCTGATACATAGATTCCATAAGGTGAAGGTTCTCACTCACTAGGAGACGACTCTGAAGGTGCTCAGAATCCTTCTCTCAGAAGAGCTCGAAATGGAGGCTAGTTATGGTGAGGAAGAAATAGTGCAGAGCTTTCGCCTCTTGAACTGGTCTCTCTTTCTCTCCTATTCTTTCTCGAAGAAGCTTTTGGGCTATTTATAGGCGTCAAAAGGTTGATATCATGATGACCTGACACCTTTGCATTAAATTTCAGCCACGCTGCATAGACTTTCCAGATTTGTCAGCCTATTTGTTCTGCCATGATCTGATAGGTTGTTGCTCTTTTTCATAATGACATGATAGCTGTTTGAGCATGCGTCTATTTCTTCATCGACGCATGGTCTCAACGCATAAGCTCGACACATGGTTTCCATTTGTTCTCACAGCAGCTTCATCTCTTCGTACTTGGTTGTTTGCACTTCTTTTCTTCTTAACCCTGCGTTAGGAATAGAAAAGCTCATCGTTTTTCAGGCATTTACTTTTGTAAGTAGTGCCAACGCATGGTGATACATTTTTCATCATTCAACTACAAAAATCATGCGTTTAACTCCAAAGTTACTCTAATTAAATCAAATAATGACTATAATAACTTGTATTTCTATAAGTTATCAGGCGGCGTCTCCTTCCTTATTGCCTCTAGTCTCTTCACCCTCCCGAGTCTCTTTTGGCCAACTCTGGTCCTCTTTTATTAGTGAGGGTGATTCCCTTCTTGCATCTGAGACGCATGCTTCAAACGGATCCCGCAGGCCGCTGAGAATTTGTGTTATCCATTCGTTTGGGGAACGCGCAGAGTTCACTTCCCCTTCTTCCACCACCACATCCTCTTCTACTCCTCCCTCTAAATCATCAGTCTCTTCTTTGTTGGGATGTCTTGATGAAGGCAAAGGCTGGTTGACCTCCCCGTCATCCTCCCTAGCCTTTGCGTCTCTTTCCTCTTGAGCAATCCTCTCGAGGATATCGCCGAAGACATTCCGCTCGTCTTCGCGGCAGATTTCACTGCTTTCGTACAATGTGCTAGCTTCATCGTGAATCATTCCAGGACCCGGTTGCTTAGCTTCGGAGTTTTTCATGCTTAAGCGTTGGTTTCCAGCATTGAAGTTCGCGTCGGAGAACTCCTTAACACTCTTCATTCTGTGCTTTGGGATACAGGACTTAACTCGGCTCTTGGTTTTAGGGGTGGGTGCCGGGTCGATTTGTCTGAGGGGTTGGATGTTCAGGACTTCCACACAGTCGTCTGAGTCAAGATCGACTGCTAGTGGACGGATTGGAGGTCTGAAGAAGGGTCGGAAAAACGGGGTGATAGGCAGTCTTTGGGCACTGGCCCTGATCCGTGACGCCGAAAAATTTGGGATAAATGGAGGGCTGGGGTTTAGAGGTCTTGGGCGGACTGGCGAAGTGAAAGGCCTCACAGGTCGGGTGGAAGAAAAATTGGAGCTCGAGGGTTGAGAAATACCTCAGGGACTGGGCGCGGTTCAGATGAAAAAGAAGATGGGGTCGAATATTGGGTGTTGTAGGAAGATATTGGGGAGACGTCGCCGGCGAAGTGTTCTTGATTTTGGGAGTTGATAAGCACTTAAAAAGTGCTTTCTATTCTCTCAAATTAAAGAAGTTTATATTAGATTTCACTTGTTTGTTAGTGGTTTTCAGGTTAAAATGAGGAAAATTAGAAGAAAAGACTAAAAGATCAAAACCGAGAAGAATACCGCGAAAAAGAGCTGAAAAACTCAAAATGGCACAAATTGGGGCAGCGCTACGGCGCTAAAACCCGAGAGCAACCTTGTCTGAATGCAGCCCTAGCGCCGCAGTGCTCTCCAATAGCGTCGCGGCGCTGTCCCAAAATTTTCAATAGCACCGCGGCGGCAGTTTTCCTTAAATGAAAATTGTTATTTTTGGTAAGTTATTGGGCGGCCAAACTCTAAAAATTTGGGGGTTTCCAGCAACCCTAATAAAAAAAAAATCAAATCAAGGAAGTTATAGACCTAAAGAGGCACAAAAAGGAGAGAATTGAGTGAGAGTTCAAAGAGTGAGTTAGTTGCAAGGAAGAGGAAAAGAGTTCGAGATAGTCGTGGTGCCCTTCAAATTCCGACGTGAGAGCCAAGGAGATCGTGATGATGCTACCTCAATCAAGAGCCTCTTTTCAGTAGAGTTTCCCTTTCTTTACACTCTTTCTTTGTTTATTTTGCTTAAACATGTTGCTTCAAGCTATGAGTGGCTAAACTCTTTAGTTTTAGGGTTTTGATGATTTGTTTATGAATTTATGTTGATCTTGTAGACTTTCATGGTTTTGTTGGAATGATTATGCTTTTCATTGTTATTGTGTTTAATTCTTGTGGATTGGCCATCTTCACATGTTAGGTTAGATGTATGATTGAGAGATTGTATGTTTAACTTGATCTATAACAATGAATTGTTGTTAATCTATCACGAGAGTAGTTAGGTTGACAATGAAAGTTGCTAAAGACTATTTTTAATGCTATGTAATTTTGTATTGGTTTTAAGAGATTAATAATCAATCGAGTTGCATGAGAAAGGGTTGTTTTTTAGAGAAAATAACTTGGAATTAAGTTTCTAGACTTAGGCATATGAATGACAATAAAATCCATGAAATCTATAATATTGCATGATGAAATAAACAAGGATTCATTACCCTAGAACTCTCTTTGACTCTTGTGTTTCTCACTTTAATACTTTCCTTATTTGATTTATATTTTCCATGACTCATAATTTTCAATGTCAATCCTCAAATAAAATTGATGCAACTCTAGAATAGCTAAGTAACTTAAACCTTCACAATTGGATCTCTAGTGGAACGATATTCGGACTTAACCGTCTTATATTATAACTTGACCCGTACACTTGCGGTTAACACTTAAAGTGCGCATCAGGAGTCGGATTTGCTAGACATAGACAGAAGCGCGAAGAATGCAAATCGCTGGAGGTTTGAAAGATGAAGTGGTTGAAAATGGTGAATGGAAAAACGAATCGCGTTAATAAAGGGCTAATTAAGCCGTCGGCAATAAATAAAGATACGCGATATCCGAAATCCCACTAATCTAGGTAAATTTATTGAGCCGCACACCCATCAAGTGTGATGGGCGGCTAATGACGCAAATAAGCACTCGAGTGCTTCTGGGAAAACGCATCAACTCAAAAGACACATGTGTTACTCGATTTTGATCTTTCTAAAACGCATTCATTTAATTAATAAACGCATATTGATGAACGCATGGTTCTCAGTTCAGTTATGCGTTGGACGTAGCATAAATGGCAGAGTATGCGATGAAATCAAAGTTTGCATTGAAGCTCGACGCATAATTCCATGCTTATTTAATTTACACTACTCCTAAAACTGAATTCAAAGAATGATAAATAAATACTAAAAAAAAAGTACACATAAAAGAAAGAAAGCAAAAGAAAAAAAAAAATAATATGAAGTAAAATAAAATAAAGTAAATAAACAATAATACAAGTACTAATAAAAAGAAAGAAAACAAAAGTAAAAGAAAGCGTCCTTGGAAAAGTAGGCATTCAGCAACGCAGGGACCCTTCAACGCAAGCTCAGTTTTTACACTCGCGTAAGTTAATGGAGGTTTTGTCAATTTTCAACTCTCCAATGTGGTAGGGGTTTACCCTTTGTCCATTGACCTTGAAGGAGGTAGCTCCGTTCTCATTTGTTAGCTTGACAGCACCATACGAAAACACTTCCTCGATTATGAATGGTCCAGACCAGCGAAACTTCAGCTTACCTAGAAATAAACGCAACCTTGAGTTGAATAATAGGACCTTCTGGCCGACGTATAGCGTTTTCTTACTGATATTTTTGTCGTGCCATTTCTTGGTCCTCTCTTTATACAACTTTGCATTTTCGTAAGCTGAATGTCTCCACTCCATGAGTTTGTTTAATTGAAGCTTTCTTGCTTCAGCCGTTGCGTCCTGGTCTAGATTGAGCTTCTTCATGGCCCACATGGCCTTGTGCTCCAGCTCTAATGGGAGATTGCATGCTTTTTCGAACACCAACGCATAAGGTGACATGCCTATGGGTGTTTTAAATGTCGTTCTGTATGCCCAGAGAGCTTCATCTAATCTCTCTGTCCAATCTTTCCTTGATGTACTCACCACTTTTTCAAGTATGGACTTAATCTCCCTATTTGTTATCTCAGCTTGGGCGTTTGTCTGTGGGTGATAGGCAGTTGCTACCCTGTGCGAGACATTAAATTTTGTCAATAAGTTAGTGATTATGCGATTTATAAAATGCGTACGTTCATAACTAATTATTGCCTTTCGTGTCCCAAATCGAGAAAAGATTTCTCTCTTTAAGAACTTGGACACTGTATTTACGTCGTTCTTCGCATAGGCCGCTGCTTCTACCCATTTTGATACGTAGTCGACCGCTACTAGGATGTATTGATTACCGCAAGACGGAGGGAATGATCCCATAAAATCGATTCCCCATATGTTGAACAACTCAACTTCCAGGATTGGGTTCAGAGGCATCTCATTTTGGTTGGAAATATTACCTGTCCTCTGACAACGATCGCAAGCTACCGCATATGCCCTTGCGTCTTTGAATAATATGGGCCAGAAATACCCACTCTACAATACTTTTGCAGCTGTTCTCTGTCCCCCAAAGTGTCCTCCGTAAGGTGCTTCATGATAGCTTCTCAGAATGCTATGCATTTCATATTCTGGAACGCATCGATGCAAGATGTTGTCTGGGCCAAGTCTGTATAGATATGGCTTATCCCAACAGTAGAACTTACTTTCGTGTCGGAGCCTCTTCCTTTGTTGAGCGTTGAAATCTTCAGGCCATTGGTTGCAGACCAAATAATTCACTATGTCTGCATACCATGGTTCCTGACTCTCTACATTCATGATGTGCTCGTTTGGGAACCGCTTCTCTATATCACTCCAGCTTTCTTGGACCTCCTTATTTTCCAACCGAAATAGGTGATCCGCAACCTGATTTTCAGTTCCCTTCCTATCTTTGATCTCCAAATAAAATTCTTGTAATAATATGATCCATCAGATGAGTCTAGGCTTTGCGTCCAGAAGCTTGTACAGTTTGGGAAGGGGTTTTGATTGATAAAAAAGAAGAATCTACTTCAACCGATATGCCCTTAGGCACGGTCATACATAACATAGAAATCACACTTGGGAAGGGGGGACAATTAGATCTTATTCAAGTGAGAATCTTTATGGAATTCCAAAGTTATTAATAGAAAGTGGGTCTCGAAAAATCGAAGAATTACGGATGAATGTACAAAAAGAATGAAATTCTGGGAACCGAAAACTCAACATTGCTATTACAAGAATAGGGCAAGTTCATTCACTTGCTCATGAACTCGCAGCTTCACCAGAAGCGACTAGTCGCCTCCGCCGAAAGATGCTTAGCCAGAAGCTACGAAGGGGGAAGCTGTTGTAGAAGCTTTGCCCCTTGCTTTATACTTTTTTCAGGGCTTGGGTACGAGAACATAATGTTCAGAAATTCGGGTCGAAGTTTAGATCGCTCACACTAGTTCGACCTATAGAAAAGATCATCAGAGAGGAGACAACTCATTTATGATTCCAGGAACTTTGGATGAACTAATGCGAATGGGTGTAAGCCTCGCTGCTCGGAAACACCTAGTGCTGACCACACTGAGAGACAAGAAAGCGCAGGTAACGCCAGTTGGCGAAGTGACGTTAAGCATCCCTAGAGGTACGAAAAGAGAGGTCGTGATGATATCATCTACGTCCGTACCGCTCCTCTTGGAGTAGATCCCTAAATACTTGATCGCAGAATGATCAGTATAGATGGTCACCTTATATGCCCTAAATTTGTCAACCGCAAAGACTACAGCTAACATTTCCTTTTCAGTAGTAGGGTAGTTCTCTTGAGCAGTGTTCAATGTTTTACGAGCATAAAAGATGGGGTGCATGATTTTCTCTTTCCTTTGCCCCAGCACTGCTCCCACTGCTTGGTTCCTTGCGTCGCACATCAGCTCAAATGAGAAAGACCAGTCTGGTGCAACTAAAACTGGTGCTGATATTAAGGCCTGCCTTAAAGACTCAAACGCATGCAGACATGCGTTATCAAAGTTGAACTCCCTATTAGCTTCCAACAGTGCGCACAGTGGTTTTGCGATTTGCAAAAATCCTTTGATGAATCTTCTATAAAAGCCCGCATGGCCTAGGAAACATCGTAAAGTCTTTATATTTGTGGGGGTTGGCAGCTTGGCTATCGCATCTATTTTTGCTTGATCAACTTCCAGTCCAACTTTAGAAATCTTATGACCCAACACAATACCATGAAGTGGCATTTCTCCCAGTTGAGGACTAGGTTTGTGTCTTCGCATTTCTTTAATACTCATTCCAGGTTGGCCAAGCATTCATCGTATGATTCCCCAAATACTGAGAAATCGTCCATAAACACCTCCATTGAATGTTCCAGATATTCGGAAAATATTGCCATCATGCATCTTTGAAACGTTCCTGGTGCGTTACATAGCCTAAATGGCATGCGTCTAAATGCAAAGGTGCCATATGGGCAAGTGAATGTTGTTTTCTATTGATCCTCCGGAGCTATCATGATTTGGTTATAGCCGGAATATCCATCAAGGAAGCAGAAGAATTCATTTCCTGCTAGCCTATCTAGCATCTGGTCGATGAATGGTAATGGGAAGTGATCTTTCCTTGTCGCCGCATTCAGCTTGCGATAGTCCATACAGATGCGCTAACCAGTGGCCGTTTGTGTTGGTATCAGCTCATTTTTACTGTTCGTGATCACTGTCATCCCCCCTTCTTTGGTACACAATGAACTGGGCTTACCCAACGGCTGTCAGAGATTGGATAAATGACCCCTGCATCGAGCCATTTGATGATTTCTTTCTTCACAACCTCCTTTATGGCTGGGTTAAGCCTGCGCTGCCTTTCTACTGAACCTGCCTTACCCTCTTCCAACCGAATTTTGTGCATACAGTATGAAGGGCTTATTCCTCTTATGTCCGCTAAGGACCATCCAATGGCTTTGATATGATTTCTCAGTATCTATAGCAAAGCCTTTTCACGGTTTGTGGTCAACGTAGAGGATATGATGACCGGTAGCGTGCTATCTTCTCCCAAATATGCATACTTAAGATGAGTCGGCAGTGTTTTTAGCTCAAGGGTCGGTGGCTCTTCTAGAGATGACTTTGTCTTCTCCGTGGATCGGTTGCTCAAATCTAGGAGTTCGAAGCTTGCGTTGGAGATTACACCGATTTTCACCTCTTTTTCCTCATCCATTTCGTCCAGCATTGTTTCATCTTCTGACCATGCGTCTATAATGCTTGCCTTTTCTTCAGTTATATCTTCAATCATCTGGAAAAAGTGAAAAATCATCAGGATATTTCAAGGCATTAAAGACATTAAACTTTACCTGTTGGTCGTCCACACGAATTGTTAGTTCCCCTTCCTGGACGTCAATCAGGGCGCATCCCGTAGCTAAGAAGGGTCTTCCCAGGATAATAGGCACCTTTATGTCAGCTTCATAATCCAGGATTATGAAGTCGGCTGAGAAGATGAATTTGTCCACCTTCACAAGAACATCCTCAATTTTTCCCTTGGGGTGTTTGATGGAGTGGTCCGCAAGTTGAAGTGTGACTGTAGTGGGCCATGCTTCTCCTATACCCAACTTCTTGAATATAGACAGTGGCATTAAATTTATACTAGCTCCTAAGTCGCATATTACCTGACCTACGTCCATTCCTCCTATGGAGCATGGAAATGTAAAACTCCCTCGATCTTTCAGTTTAGCATGTATATTGTTTTTGAACAACACACTGCATTCCTGCGTTAATGCTACAGTCTCAAATTCTCCGAGCCTTCTCTTTTTGGATAGTATGTCTTTCAGGAATTTGACATAACTTGGCATTTGTTCCAGGGCTTCCACCAATGGAATATTGATGTGAAGTTTTTTGAGAACGTCCAGAAATTTTCTAAATTGGCTCTCATCATTTTTCTTCTTTAGGCGTTGAGGAAAGGGCGGATGCATAGAGGGAGTGGTATCTTGATATACCAATGCAGGTTCTGCCTGCGTTGCTTTGTCTCTCCTCCCTCTATTCTCCTGCTCTTGAGCAGTTGTGGTGATTGATGATGGTTGTGGATCATTGGTTGGTGCTGTTGGAGTTGGTTGTGGAGTGATGTGAGGTTGCAAATTTCCTTGCATCCTCTGGTCTTGCGTCTCAGTGGGAAGAGTTTTCCCACTCCTCAATGTCACAGCTTGAAATTGTTCCTTACCGTTGCCTCGTAGGGCTTCGGTATTACTTGGCAATGCTCCTTGAGGTCTGTTTTTGAGCTCACCTGCAATTTGTCCCATTTGAACTTCTAAATTGCGAATTGTAGTGGCCTGACTTTGGAGCATCGCATCATTCTTACTGATATATTCTCGTAGTAGAGCTTCCATGGATGATGATGATGCGTTTGATGACTGGTTTCTTTGTTGCTGATGCCCTTGAAAACCTTGGTTGTTAACATGAGGGTTGTTTCTCTATGGCTGTTGCTTAGTTTCCTGCGTCTGTTGTTGGTTTCCTCCCCATCCGAAGTTAGGATGGTTCCTCCAATCGGGATTATATGTTTTAGCGTACGGGTTATTCTAAACATAGCAAACATATTGTGGATTGTAAGGACACATATCATACAGGTGGCCTTCATCGCATTGCACACAGCTTACAGATGCTGTTGCATTCATTGCGTCCATCGTAGCAACGGATCCACCTTGGTTATTCAATGTTATTGTCTTCAGTAAAGATGTCATATTGGCAATTTGAGCTGCAAGATTAGTGGCCGCATCAGTTTCAATCATACCAGCTTGCGTTCGTCTCTTGTCAACGAATCGAGATCCATATCCATCATCCACCCATTCATCAGTATTCCGTGAAATTCTATCGAGAATATCTTTGGCTTGCGTATAAGTCTTGTCCATTAATCCTCTTGTGGCGGAGGCGTCAGCCACTGATTGTGATGTTTTGTTTAATCCTCCATAGAAGATCTCCATCTGCACACAATCAGGAATGCCATTGTGGGGACAATTCCTCACCAGCCTCTTAAATTGGGTCCAAGCCTCATTAGAGTCTCCGAATCCTTTTGCTCGAAGGTGACAATGTTTCGTTGCCTCTTTGCACTCACCGTCGAAGGAAAATATTTCTGCATAAACTTCTCAACCATTTGCGCCCAGGTTGTAATCTTACCGGGTTCAAATGAATATACCCATTGCCTTACCTCATCTCTGAGAGAGAAAGGGAATAGCATCATCCTGATGCTGTCTTGCGATACTCCATCCATGGAGAATGTGCTACATATCTCCAAGAAGCTTTTCAAGTGTGCATGCGGGTCGTCACCCATTGCACCCTCAAGTTGCCCTGCGGCTTGCAACATCTGCAACATCACTGGTTTCATTTCAAACCTTCCATTACCTTCAAAGGTTGGTTGTAAAATTCCTGGTGCGAAATTATATACAAGTTCGGCGACGCATACTCCCTCATTGGGCGATTTCTATCATGCGCCAAGAGAATTGGGTTTATTTCTTGGTCTGCATGCTCTTGTGCACCTGCGTTTTGCCTAACCCCACCTTGAGGAACTTGAGGCTGATTGTGTTGTGCGTTCATATTTTCTTCTATAGCTCGGTTGTTCCTTCTTTGTTTATTCTGTCTTATCCTTCTTCTGATGGTCCTCTCAATCTCTAGGTCAATATCAAATGTTTGGTTGTTCCCTTCACTCATATACTGTTAGAAGCTTCTGACAGAAGAGAAACTTACTATACTCCTTCGACTGAGAAATCCTGCAACACAATAATCCAAATAAAAAAAATGAATCAATAAAATAATCCCCGACAACGGAACCAAAAACATGTTGTTGCGCATGCAATGCTGAAGTACAAAACTTGTTACTGCGTTTATTTATTATAATTAAGCTTCCTATGCGTTTAACATACTATGTGTCTTACTTATGCTTAATGTTATGCGTTTGTGATCTGTCAAGTTTTCCTATCCTTTACCCAAGTATAAGCAAAGGACTAGGTTTTCTCGGTGAGTCCGAGGTCGAACACAGGGATTATGTTGATTCTATATTTAAGTGGATTATATGCGTTGTAGTGGTAACCAAGAATAATTTGAAATATGTGTTTGTTTCTAATCTAAAGAAAGCGATAACATGTACACTAAACTAAAATGTGGAAGATGAAAAGGCATGCAACCCAGCAGAATCAGCTAGGTGATTTTAATGAATGGGTAAAAACAGGGTTAGAGTTGGTTAACATCTAACATCAGAAACGCATGGTGATAGTCTATTCATACTTGCGACTCTTCTCCCGGTTGTCAGTCGCTATGCGTTATATGTCTATAATGCATAGGAGAGTGTTAAGTGCCAAGGTTGTTCCTATATCTAGGCAACACTACTTAGCCTTGTCAATTGAGTTCCACAATCACTTACCCTCTCGAGCAGTCTGATTATTACTACTTATATCGATTAGCTAAATGGACATAAGCATCAGATTAAGATTACAATTGACAAGATCCAATAGTTCCACTATGGTTCTTATTTAGATGCTAACGCAACCCTTAACCCTTGATAGATTAGTTACTCATGGATTGAAAGTAAAAAGCGGAAAGTGTAAAGAAATGATTAGACATGGAAGAAATATAGATTGATGAACGGAATACAACTTTAGATAGCTCAATGTCTTGACAAAAATCTAAAATCAAACTAGAAAAACAAGATAGAAAGCAGGAAAAGGGTGTCAATGTCTTGAGTCGCCGGAATGGAAGCGTAAGGATCTGCTGTGAAGTGCTCAGGCGGAGGGAAGACTCTTTTCTCTCGAGCTATTCGTCTCCGGTTGTGTTCTGGAGAGAACTCTACTGTCACTTAGGAATTCTTTCGAGAATGAACAACAACCTCTCATCTTGCAGGACTGCCCTTTTATAGATGTTGCGGTCGCAATCAATGGCTTGATTGGTGGCAAAATTGATACTATGCGTCCATCTTGCCTAATTGCGTAATTCTCGGGTCAATTTAGATCCACCACTTTAGCCACAGATTATGCATGTCAATCTTCCGACAATCTCTCAAGATTATGATCTGATTTTTCGCGCCTGGCGTCTTTTGATAATTATGCGTTCATGGAGGAGTTTGGCGGATGTCAACGCGTCATAGGTTGCTAACGCACAGTTTTGCGTTAAGAGGTAGTCAACTCATCGTTTGCATTCCTATGTTGAAACATGCGTTTTAGGGTCAAAAAGTGGTAAAATTATTATCTTCATAAAAATACAAGAGTAGAACGCAAAGGAAGATTTATTAGTAGAATTTAGCTTAAACTACCGCATGCTTCTCTATTTATTCTTTATTTTTCTAAGAAATAGGCTATAATAACTTGTATTTCTACAAGTTATCACACCCGCAAACTTAGATAAATGCTTGTCCTCAAGCATAACTTCTATCTAAGAAACTTCAATCATCACCAAAGTTTTATCAACGCATTGACTAGTCTCTCAGAATGGTATACTCAATCAGCTACTCGTCAGTTATAGTACTTCTCTACCTCTATATTCTTTTCTTTAGAACGGATCTAGTTTGTATGCGGCAAGCTTTCTTTTCAAAATTCTTTACTCATTGTTCACAAAATTTTTGTTTCTTCTTTTAACGTTGAGTCTGAAAAGATGAAGATATAAAGTTCCTTTTTCTTTCATTTGTTTATAAGTAACCATGCGTCGAGTAGGGTTACCCACCTTCGTTCTAACATACCAACTACAAGCAAGTGCCCTTCTCGACTAAACTGTTATCTAAGTTCGGTTTCCTCACTAGACATTGGAGTTTGTTATTTTATCTATGCGTTGTTGATTACGATTACCCACATGAAGGTGGCCAACTACGGACAGGTGTCGTTTTCAGCTAAACTCTTAACAAGATGAATATATTAATCTTGTCAGCGGAGTTTTGCATTTAAAGAATTTTTTTTTTTTTTTAGACAGAGAAATAAGTTCCTCATATTTTTATCTTTGACAGTTCAAACCTCTTCCACCCCCAAACTTGAGAGCAGCAAGGTCCTCATTGTTTAAATTGTAAATAAAGATGATGTTGCAAAATTTTGTAAAAGAGGTTTGAATTGGCCGCTTGCCTACATGCAAAGTAGGTTTGCATTTCTAAAAAATAGTATGTAGATGCATTGAAAGTAATCTAACTTAAGAGTGTGCAAAAAGTATAAGCATGATGATCATCACAGTGACTAACTTTTCAACACAAGGATAAAAATTGGGAAGAATTATATATGTACTTAGAATGAATTTACAACAAGGGGCAATGCAAAGAGGTAATTAGAAACTTAATCCGATAGAGAAATTTTCATTCTATTAATTCTTTTCCACAAACACATACATTCTATTGAAGATAAATACAAGGAAAGCAGTAAAGAAGATACAACTCTGACTACACCCCTAAATTTTAACGATCCGACTTGTCTTCATCAGGGTTGCGTTTTTGCTCAGGTGCAGGGCGTTGCGGCATTGGGAAGATAAGCAGATGTTGTAGGCGTTCAGAAATGTTAGGGGGCGGGACTTCCGGTCGAATCGAAAACAGTTAATGAATGAAGTTCAGTGTGAAGTGAAACTGCTCCGTCTGCCGGCGTGCTAACATATTCATTGAATGCATCATTGGACGTAATATTGATTGTTGCAGGTATGTTTGAACTGTCTCCCAGTCAAGGTCGAGTTGGGCTTCTTGAGGTTGAGGCTGCGATTGTGGTTGAGGACGGGTTGGCTGAGAGCGAGAGGTTGATGGAGTTTCATCAAACGCAGGGGATGATGGACGCATAGTGGTTGAGGAGGTTGGGGAGATAGGTTGTTTGGAAGGTTGAGGTTGAGAGGGTTCTGGGTGATGCGTCTTAGGAGGAGGTGGAGTTGGTTCTCTTCTGATTGTTGGAAGTGGGGGTGAAGGACTTGAGGAACGGGATGGTCTAATGGTGGCATCAAGACTTGCCACAATCTTGCGTTTCTGTTTAGATGACTTCCCCTTCTTCTACATTTGCAGCTTTGGAGGCGACACTTTAGTTGATTGAGTGGGTTGATGAGGTCTTTTGGTGGCCTTAACAGGCTCTGGCAGATGTTGCGATCCTCTCATCAACCGACGCAGAGTCTTATGGGTGATTACCCCATTGACTTCGATCATCTTCTCTGCATCTAACACTTCTGTCGGTCCTCTGATGGCAGCATTGGCGCTTAGGTTCATGATAAGTGTGGGGAAAAAGAGCTAGCCTCTTGGTTTGTTGAAGACCACTCTTATCTGCACCGCAATTATGCGTCCTACATTAAGGGGAATGCGACGCATAATGCAATAAGTTGCCATTACCCGATCCCTTGATACTGTTTTGTCATGCGTCGTCGGGATTAGCCGCTTCTTCACCAAGTATACCCACAGGTTGGCCTCTGGCTGTAGGCTGTTAGCAGGCAAGGTTTAAATGCCTGTGGGCGATACGTCCCACTTTGCCCCGGGCTTTGCCAATACGCAGATTGCATCTTCCATTAACTCCAGTGGAGTCGACTCTATTTTTTTGTTTCCTTCCGCATCCGTGTTGTCCCTCAACTTATATATTGCATTTATTTCCCTTGCGTTGAATGGGACCTCATTTTCTTCAACTACTACCACGTCCTCCTCTTCGTCAATGCGTTCATTATAGAAATTGCAGACTAAGTCGGGTTGGATCCAAGGAGGGCTGGAACAGAAATTTCTCCACCCGTAGTAGTCGATGATTTCAATGATGTATGGCGGCATTCTTTCGGGAAAAATCCCACCTCCATCAGTAAATCAGGGAACGCCTTGCGTCTCCTTTTTCCCTCATTTTTTGGCGACGCATCCGCCACCTTATTTTTTCCTTTGGCCTTAGCAGGTATTTTATCCATTGTCTTTTTCTTGCTCTTGGCCACGTCAGTCACTTCCTTTTTCTTCTTTTTCAAGGCGTTGACACTATGCTCTTCTGACGCATCCTCCTCTATGCGTTCCTTCTGTGTAAGCGAGTGGTGCCTACTTTTCTTTTTCTTTTTCTTCTTGCCCTTCCTATCTTCTTGAGCATTTATTCGTGCAACCAACTCCTCATCTTCTTCTATTTGCAGCTCTCTCTGAAGCTCCTCAGCTACCTTTTCTATTCTTTTTTCTTCCCTCATTTCCTCCTCTAATGCCATAGCAGCTTCGTCAATTTGAGGATCAGGAACGCCTTGTGTTTCTAATTCTTCCTCAGGTCGTACTACCCTGCGCACCTTTTTGCTGGACAATGCGTTCTTAGCAATTTTCTTTGCTCTTTTTCTTAGGGCCCTGAGCTCTTTCCTCAACTTGGCCCTTTTCTTCTTCATCTTCTCTACCAATCGATCAAAGGATGTCGCCGAAATAGCAGAGTTTGTAGCAAAGTGTTTGATTTGTCAACAAGTTAAGCCTGAACGGCAAAGGCCAGCAGGGTTATTAAATCCACTTCCTATTCCTGAGTGGAAATGGGAACATATTACCCTGGATTTCTTGTTTGGATTACTGAGGATATCAGCAGGTGTCAATGGGATCTGGGTGATTGTTGATAGGTTAACTAAAACAGCACGGTTTTTGCCAGTTAAAACAACTTATACCCTAGACAGGTTGGCATAACTTTACTTGGATAGAATCGTGAGTCAGTTTGGAGTGCCAGTAACGGTGATATCAGATAGAGACCCTAGATTTACTTCTAAGTTCTGGGGAAGTTTGCAAAATGCGTTAGGAACCAAACTGCAATTCAGTACTTCTTTTCATCCTCAGACAGATGGGCACTCGGAAAGAACTATTCAGATTTTGGAAGATATGTTAAGGGCTTGTGTTTTACAGTTCCAGGGTAGTTGGGATGTGCATTTACCTTTCATGGAATTTGCTTATAGCAACAGCTACCAAGCAAGTATAGGAATGGCTCTGTATGAAGCACTTTATGGTAGACCGTGCAGAACCCCAGTCTGTTGGGGAGAAGTAGGTGAAAGGAAATTAATTGGACCAGAAATTGTGCAGACCACGACATAAAAAGTAGAATTGATAAAAGCTAATCTTAAGGCAGCCAGAGATCGTCAGAAGAGTTATGCAAACAAAAAAGGGAAGGATCTTGAATTTGAAATTGGTGACAAGGTATTTTTGGAACTATCACCATGGAAGGGAATTTTAAGATTTAATAAGAAAGGGAAATTGAGTCCCAGATACATCGGACCCTACGAGATTCTAGAAAGAGTTGGGCCAGTGGCTTACATGCTAGCTTTACCTGTTGAGATGTCTAGAATACATAATATATTTCATGTTTCAGTGTTGAGGAAATATGTTTCTGATGCTGCTCATGTATTACAAGTCCAGCCAGTAGAACTTAATGAAGATTTAAGTTACGAAGGAAAGCCTGTTCGGATATTAGATCAAAAAGAACAAGTTTTAAGAAACAAGGTGATACTGATAGTTAAAGTTTTGTGGAGAAATCATGAGATAGAAGAAGCCACTTGGGAGCCAAAGGAGCAGATGATGAAATAGTATCCATATTTGTTTAAATAGGAATGGATTACTTACTGATTTCGAGGATGAAATCATTGTAAGGAGGTGGTAATTGTAAGCCCCTACCTGGCATTGGAAGTTGGCAAGTTAAGAATAGACTATGAGACGGGCTTTGAATGGAGAAAGTTAGCAGCAAAAGTGGCTAAGTGTTGGCCACGCGTTGGTGGAACTATGCATTGAGGTGTGTCTGATGCTTGACAAGAAGACCATTGGTAGCTATGAATAGAAGAAAGGAGCTCGGTATGAATGCGGATGGGAAGGCTACCATGCGTCGAAGGCCACTAGGCGTTGAAGGTCACTATGCGTTGAACGTGACTATGCGTTAAAGGTTCGAGCATAGAAGAGTGGCCGAGAGCACCATGCGTTAGTCAGCTATCCGGCAATGGGGCGTTGAGCAATTTCAACACAGAAAGTTGAGATTGTGTTGCTGAACTCATGCGCGGAAGGTTGCGTTGGCCAATCTAAGTAGGAAGGCGATGATGGTGCTGGTGAGTCGGTGGTCTATATTTATATGTAAGTAAGTACATCAAATAAATACACACTTTGGACATATTTCGAACTTAGAATTGATCCCATTTCACAGACGAACAACGAGGAGAGGTGGAAGAAGGTGGTTATATCGAATTTAAGTAGAATTCGAATCATTTTCATGAAGAAATTGAAGCTGGAACCAGGAGTTTGACTGTTGATGATAAATCTGGACATCATTCGATATTTGAAAAAGAGTGAGCTGAGGAAGTTGAAGCTAGGGTTGAAAGTTTAAGGCTGGTAAGTTAACCAAATTCTTAGCAATTTTCATGTAGAATGTTTAAGCTGAATTTGAATAGAAATTTGTTAAATTCTAGGAGGAAGTAATCGGAATTGAACTATTAGATGATTCAAAGTAGCTGGAGATACTTGAGGATAGCTCTCAAACGAAGAAGAGTTATGGTTTGAAATTTTGAGGTAAGTTAGAAAGCTCACTTCTTTACAAGTTTGTAGAAGGGAGGAAGTTCTGAATTTGGTTGGAATTCAAATGTTTAGCAGGTTGAAGAACAAACTGGAAGGGAAAGAAGAAAACAGTGGCCGTCTGGGATCGTTAAGGCGTAATATCACTAAAGAACATGAGAGTTAGCAGCGAAACGGGTGTCGCTAGTAACGCAAAGAGGCGTTGCGTCTCACAACTCTCGCTGAAGTATCACTGGGTGTCACTCCTTGAGGTGATCTCGCTAGTCTTGCTAAGCCTAGTCTCGTTAGTACCGCATGGTTATAAGTCAGTCTTATTATTAATATCGCTGATGTTTGTGAGTATCGCTCATATGGAAGTTGCTAACAAGAGAAGGATTGGCGATGAAATACATGTTGAGATGTTTAAGTACATGTAGTAAATGTAAAGAGGAATATTAGTAATATCTAACACGAAAAAGGTATGCTTACAGGCCAAGAGGAGCTAGAGGAAGCATATAACCCGCTTGGAGCTTGGAATAAGTTGTGAGTGACATTATAGTTTGTGATAAGTCAGTTGATTATTATTTTCTATATACTTAGTAATATCTATGAGTCATGACTGAGGTATACTCTTATGCATGAAACAAGTACATGTCTTATATGTAAGCTGGAGCTTGAGATGTACTAGTTAATGCTCCTAAGTTAGTGTTAGCTGAATGCTCTGAAAATGTTGACGTATCATGATTTATGTTAATTTATGATTAATGTGACGCACATATCAGAACCCTAGAAAAATTGACTTGGGACCCAATGTTGAAGGACATGAAAAGGCATATGGGCAGCCCTAGTATTTCAATGAATCTCTCAACAAAAGACATAGAAAAGGTGATCGAATATGATCTGGGACCCTAATACCAAAGGACATGATAAGGTATATGGGCAGCCCGAGTTCAGACAAACATATAAGCTTATTAAAAGGCATATGACGCTGACGTGTTGAGATTACTCCACACAACCAAGGTTTATTGACGTTGGGTGCGTTAAGTTCACTCCGCCTCAACTAAGGTTTAATGAAAAGAAACTTAGTTGTGTAATTATTATAGTTGCAAGTTTACAGTGCAAGACTAAGTAGTTTACACTTGTGTTTGTAGTTATGCATTATTGATTTATATTTTAGATAGTCACTCACTAAGCATTGTAGCTCATAAAATTCTTGTTTCTTGATGTTTTCTTTCCAAGTAGAGAGCGTGTTCGGGGTGCTTAGCCTACATCAAGACTCGTTGAGCTTATTTAGGATTTTGTTCTTGGGAACTTGTAATCTCATCCCTATGTAGATATTGTTTTTATTTGAGTGGCATAGTGAGAATCATCAGGCATACTTGTAGTTTCTACACATGGTCTCTTAAGTATTTCTCATGATGCTATATTATCAGTAGATCCTTGCATAACTATTGTAAAGCTAAGTCACTTTCAAGCAGGTTATGATATTTAAATGTGTTTATAACAGTTAAGAGTAGAAGAAAGAATAGCTTTAACACTCACTCCTAGGTATAAATATAGAAGTATATACATATATCTAGGATAGGGGTGTTATAAGAAAACTCCCTCACATTCTATATTCTAGGCTTTGAAATGCAGGACTTGACTCAGCTTTTGGGTTTTGGAATAGGTGCCGGGTCGATTCGGCTCAAGGGTGGGATGTTTAGGACTTCCACGCAGTTGTTTGAGTCAAGGTCGACTACTAGTAGACGGACTGAAGGTTTGACGAATGGTCGAAAAAATGGGGTTACAAGAGGTCTTTGGACACTAGCCCTGATTCGTGATGCCAAGAAAGTTGGGATAAATGGTGGGCTGGGGTTTGGAGGTCTAGGGCGAACCAGAAAAGCGAAAAACCTCGTGTAAGACCCTAACTCATAATTCTTAAGATGGCTAGTAAGAAAAGAAGTAAGAAAAGAAGACTAGTTGATGCATAATATTCGGAAAAGAATGGATATTTCACTAAGAGTGAGAAGGAAGGATTGAAGGCATAGTTTGGGGATTAGTTAAAAATTTAGATGTATTTTTTAGCATAGTCTGGTTAATGCATAGATGGTAAAGCGTTAAAGTATGGTACTTTAATTTGGAAGGAACCAGATATTGAATTTTGAAAAGGGAAACAAGAATTAGGAAAGAGAGGAAACGCATGGCTCACACTTAGTCTTGGAAATTAACAAGTTATGGGATTAGTTTTTGAGGGTGTTAAGCTAGAAAGAAAAGAGAAGCTGAGGAACCTTAAGGCGGGAGCAATGCGTTAGTAAGGATTTTGGTGTTGATAAAGAAGTCTATGCCCAAAGACCAAATGTTTAAGGTAACTATGATCGAAGGGTTGCTGTGTGTTGAGGGGTGGCTACTAGCTATGAGTTGAGGAGCTCAATTCTATGGTAAATGGAAACATAACTTTGATTTCGAGTAAACGCATAGGATGTAACCAAGAGCTTAAAGGGAAGAAAGTTGGACGCATGGTACGATGCGGTAAGGTTGTAGTGTGCGTTTGAGACATTGACGCCTAGTAGTAAGCGGTGGAGAAACGGTTTCAAAGGTATTATGGCGAAAAGTAAAGAAAATTCAGTGAACGCACAGGGGCAGTATGATTGAATGAATAGTTTGTATATTAGAATATGTTGGACGTATAAGATAAGCTTATAAGGCTAGGTGGCTTCACATAAACTTGATACCTTATAAGCGGGAGGTGTTAGAAAGTATGTTAAGTATTTCATGCAAGGTGACGCTTGGATAAATGCATGATTGGTTAAGCATGCAGCTTGACATGTGGCAAGCAAATGGCAAAAAGGGAGAAGTAGTATGACCAGCCCTTTACTCCAAAGTTATAAATAGGACCTTGAGGAAAAAGAAGCGACTGATGATGCTGAAATAAGAATTCTTGAAAGAAAGGAGAGAGAGAAGGCAGAAAGGAGGAATCCTTGCGTCCGTAGTAGAAGTCTGCGGTCAAGAGAGAAGATATTCTTGACAACTTAACTATATCTTGTGTTAAAGAAGTTGTCTTGTGTCTAAAAGGGTCAGCCTTGCGTTTAAGTTTCAAGGTGAACGATGTGTCCAAATTGGACCTTGCGTGGTCAACATATCCAAAAGAGAAGTAAGGAAGAGTTGGGATGCACCTCGCGTTAGCTATCAACCTTGCGTCCAAGGGCAGGGTTGCGACCAACCGAGCTGCCAGAGGAATATAAAGCCTTGCGTTCCAGGGTTAGAACGCTGCGTCCAAGAAGCTCGGGAAAGAGGAAATAGCGGGAAAGAGGAGAAACTATCCTTAAAGTGTTTTATGAGTGACACCTTTCTTTCTTTGAAAATGTTTTATCGAAAATGTTGTTCTGATTTTATTATGAGCTGAGATTTGATGAAAAAGTGTTGATTTGAAAAGCATGATGCTTGAATATATTGTTTTCAAGGCAAGATATATCTTTTTCTATAAGATATTGAAAAGCATGTTGTGAAATGTAGTTTATCGAAAAATATCTGATATTTCCTGAAAGGTTTCATATGAACTAATTATGTGAAATGTTGATTTCTAAAATGTTTTAGAAGAGGCTCAATGCTGAGGGACATGAGAAGGCATGTGAGTTTCCCCAGGACCCAGTACTGAGGGACATAGAGAAGGTAGTTGGGCAACCTGCCATATTCCTATGTGCACATAGAGGTTGATATTGCTGATGTGTCGAGTTCTGCTCTGCATCAAGCCAGGAACGATTTCGACGTTGGGAGTGTTGAGTTTTGCTCCACCCCAACTAAGGATGTTTTTGACGTTGAGGGCGTTGAGTCTTGCTCCGCCTCAACTAAGGGAAATCTTTAAAAACAAACTGATTTCATGTACAACTACTCTAGAATGTATTTATATGATTTGATTAAGCAGTTGAAAAGTATGATTTTATAGAAATGATGATTTGAATTAAGTATTTTGTGATATAATGATGATAACATGTCTGCTTTTGAATTAAAGATAGTTTTACAAAATTAGTCACTCACTGGGCGTTTAGCTCATCCTTTTATATGTTTTCCATTTTCCAGGTAGCATGACAATTCCCGTTGTCGATCGAAGTCAAGGTTTGTCAAGAGTTATTGGTATCGCCGTCCTAGGAAGTGTGGTTAAACGGGCATAAGGGAAGTTCGACAGTAGAAGTCGATAATAGGGTCGATGACTGCTGTCCTTAGGCCCCGTCTCGGGCTACAGGAGGGTAGTTCAGGAAGGGGTGTGACACCTCACAGGTCGGGTACGTCAGAATAGTGGTGAAGAGAAAAATGGAGCTCGACGGTTGGGAAATACCTCAGGGGCTGGTCACGGTTCGAATGAGGAAGAAGATGGGTCCGAGTACTGGGTATTGTAGGAAGATATTAGGGAAACGTTGCCGGCGAAGTGTTCTTGGTTTTGGGAGTCTGATTGGCTAGACATAGACAAGTGTCACACCCCCTCCCAGATTCCCTTCCTAACCTAGAAGTGAGTGCGACCTATACACACCGTTTTCCATGTATCTTAAATCATAAATGAATACCAGATCAGTTATACAAAGCTATATGCTAGGAAACATCATAAGTTAAACATAACCTCTTAAATCGATTTGCTTAATTCATAAATTATCATAACAGGTATTTGTTCTACACACTGTACAAAACCCACTTTCACTATACTCCAAGGATCATGTATGACAAAAACATGTACATAAACTGACTATCCTAGAGAACTGATGCAAAGTAAGCCCAGACAAGGATCTTCTGTAGGTAGGGGTCCCGAACACGCTCGTTACCTAAAACGAACAAACAATAAACAAGGAAGCGTGAGCCTAAAGCCCAGTGAGTGACTGAGTTTATCCAAATACTGTTAAATTCCTTAATTAATATTGATCATAGATACTACCATATATTAATATAAATAAGGATTCCTAGGTCACCCATGCCATAAAACAAAAGTAATACAATTATCTTTCCCAAGATGTAGCGGAGCAAAGCTCAACGCACTCAACCTCATAAACAAATTCTCATTATTCATATATTCAAACACCTTCACACTTCGTCCTTCGGCGTTTCAACCCTCAAGTGCTTTCTCATGTTGTCCCTCAGCACTGAGTTCCGTATCAATCCACTACTCAAATGCCTTAACTCATGGTCCCTCAGCACCGAGTTGTCATGTACTGGTTTTCCATATGCCTTCTCACAAGGTCCCTTGGCATTGGAATCCATTTCAATCAATTTCTCAAGTGCCTTCACACATGGTACCTCAGCACTGGGTATTATATATCGTATTCCCATAGGCCTTCACACATGGTCCCTTAGCCATGGGTTGCATTTAGATAACATGCATACAGGATTCCTTATGACATAATAGTTTTCACTCACATATTGCTAAAAATAATCGTTGTATGAAATAGAAGGTCACCCACTATTTGTCTTAGGCCCCGAGCAGATTATATGCCTTTCCGAGCTCTTCTTGGCCTGTAAAAACACGTTTCTCATGTTAGGTTTTCTTTAGACTTCCTTTTCATAATCATTAAGTATACATACTTAGATTTCATTCTCATTCCATCACCGAGACTTTCTTTTTCCAAAATATTCATAACTAGCGATACTCTATGTCACTAGCGAGATTACCAGCGAAATCACACCACAGGATACTGCACTAGCGAGACCGAAATGAACAAGGTTAGCAAGATTACCTTAAGAAGCGACACCCAGCTAGACTTCAGCGAGAGTTGTGAGACGCAAAGCCCTTTGAGTTTTCAGCGACACTCGTTCCGCTGCTCACTCTCCAGCTCTTTTAGCGATACCACTGTCTTAACAACACTTGATGACCACTGCTTTCTTCCTTCCCTTCTAACTCTTTCTTTATCCTGCTAAAAATCATATTCCAACCAAACTCAGAACTTCCTATCTTCTACAATCTTGTAAAGAAGTGAGCTTTCTAACTTACCTCAAAATTTCAAACCATAACTTGTTCTCGTTTGAGAACTATTCTCAAATGACTTTGACTGCTTTGAATCGTCTAGCAATTCAACTTCGATTACTCCCTCCTAGAGATTAACATATTTTTGCTCGGATTTAGCTTAAACATCCTTCATGAAAGTTGCTAAGAATTAAATTAACTTACTAACCTCAAAATTCTGGTCCTAGCTTCAACTTCCTCAGCTCACTCTTCTTCAAATACCGAATGATGTCCAAATTTATCAACAACAATCAAGCTTCTGGATCCAGCTTCAATGTCACCATGAAAATGATCTGGTTTTTTCTTAAATTCGATATAAACATCTTCTTCCACCTCTCCTCTCTGTTCATCTACGAAATGAAATCAATCTAAGTTCGAAAATATGTCCAAAAGGGTTTAATTATTCAATGCACTCACTTATTGTTGGTTTTTGATTTGTTTGTTTTCTATTTTCGATTTACATTTGAGTTTCATAGCGTGTTGCACAAAAATAGATGTTATTGTTTTCTGTACAAGGATGCATTGAGAATTACTCACGTATGATAATGATTAAGCAAGTTTTCCTATAAGAAGCCCAAGTATAAGCTCTTATAGGTTTCCTGGTGAGTCCAAGGTCGAACGCAGGGATTTGTAATAACTAGGCGTTAAGAATAGGTGCTTGACTATGTTGTGGACTATACAACAAATATGTGCAAGATTTGTATGTATCTATAACTATACATAAAAAATGAATAAAATTTCCTACAACTAACAATGAGGTGGACGCGGCAATGGTTTGTCAAATGTCATTTAGTGTTAGATAGCATGCGTTGAAAATGAATGGAACCATGCGATAAAGGTAGAGTTAAAGCATGAGCTAGTTGTTACTTAAACCTATCTAAGTATAAGTACATACCTACAAACTGAGTTTGTGAATCCATCTTTCGTTGTTTCGATGCCACATTAATCTTATCTCTAAGATGCATCATAAGTTTGTGTTGGCAAAAGATGAACTACATCTCTGCACTTCATCTAGTCTTGATAAATGCTGAAGATTAACTATCTACTCTCTCAAACTAGACAGTCATGCTTACTACATTTGTTTGTCAGACAATGCTATGCAAGCTAATTATATTCATTCATCAGGATGTAGCATACTTCATATTGCCTAAGAAAAACTAACTCTAACATCTAACTCATTTAGCATTTAAATAACATGGTGTAAGATATTTAATATGGAAATAAATGGAAGATAGTCGTCAATCAAACTTATATTAAAAAAATAAGCCATTCTCTTGAATGTCATTAACAAAACATAAGTAAAAAGGAGGGAAATGGAAAATAAACAGAAATGGAAGACGTCAAGCCGCCACTGGCAACTTCTTGCTTCATGGAGGTTTGAGATGGTTGCTATCTGATACATAAAATCCATAGGGTGAAGGTTCTGACTCACTGGGAGATGATTCTGAAAGTTCTCAGAATCCTTCTCTCAGACGAGCTCGAAATGGAGGCTAGTTATGGTGGTGGAGTTGTGCAGAGCTTTCGCCTCCTGAACTTGTTTTTCTCCTCCCTTCTCCTTTGAAGCTTTGGGCTTTTTATAGGCGTTGAAAAGTTGAAGCTCATGATGGCCTGACACCTTTGCATTAAATTCCCTGCCCTACTGCGTAGACTTTTTACATTGTAGGTACACTGGTTCTGCCATGATCTGATAACGTGTTGTCCTTTTTCATAATGACCTGACAGCTTTTACCCAGGCGTCCGTATTTACTCTCCTCAACGCATGATATCGACGCATGGTCTCAACGCATGATCTCGGACACATAGTTTCGACGCATGGGTTTCCATTTGTTCTTGCAGCAGCTTCGTCTCTAGTCCTTGGGTTATTTGGGCTTCTTTTCTTCTTAATTCTACGCTAAGAACAGAAAAGTTCATAATTTTTCAGGTATTTTGTTTTGTAAATAGTGCCAACGCATGGTGATACATTTTACATAATTCAACTACCAAAATCATGCGTTTAGCTCTAAAGTTACTCTAATTAATTCAAATAGTGACTATAATAACTTGTATTCTACAAGTTATCAATTCTCGGAAGAATTCCTAAGTGACAGCAGAGTTCTCTCTAGAAGACAACCGGAGACGAATAGCTTGAGAAAGAAGAGTTTTCCCTCCGCCTGACCACTTCACAACAAAACTTCACGCTTCCATTCCGGTGACTCAAGACATTAAAACGCCTTCCTGCTTTCTATCTTTTTCTAGCTTTGATTTTAGATCTGTTATCAAGACATTGAACTGTCTAAAATTGTATTTCGTTCATTAATCTACATTTCTCCCATGTCTAACAATTTCTTTAGACGTTCCGCTTATTACTTTGAATCCATGAGTAACTGATCTTTCAAGGGTAATGGGTTGCGTTAGCATCTAAATAAGAACCATAGTGTAACTAATGCATCTTGTCAATTGTAATCTTAGTCTGATGCTTATGTCCATCTAGCTAATCGATATAAGTAGTAATAATCAGACGGCTCAAGAGAGTAAGTGATTGTGGAACTCAATTGACAAGGCTAAGAAGTGTTACCTAGACATAGGAATAACCTTTGTACTTAACACTCTCCTATGCGGTATAGACATATAATGCATAGCGGCTGACAATTGGGAGAAGAGTCGCAAGTATGAATAGACTATCACTATGCGTTTCTGATGTTAGATGATAACCAACCCTAGCCCTGCGTTTTACCATTCACATAACTCATTAGCTAACTTTGTTGTTTCGCGTACCTCTCCATCACCCACATTAGCTTAGGTTTATTGCTTTCTAGTTAGTTAGACGCATCATTTCTTATCACCTTCAGTAAATGCATAACTCAGATCCAATTAATTGTAGAATCTGCATAGTCCCTGTGTTCGACCTCGAACTCACCGAGAAAACCTCATTCTTCGCTTATACTTGGGTAAAGGATAGGAAAACATGACAGATCACTGACGCATAATATTAAGCATGTTAAACGCATAATATGTTGAACGCATGATAGTAAGCTTAATAATAGATAAACACAACAAGTTTTTGCACTTTAGATCTGCAAAAGCAACAATCATGCATGTCAATCTTTCCGACAATCTCTCAAGATTCTGATATGATTTTCCGCTGCCTTACGTTTCTGGTCGTTATTCGTCCATGGAGAACTTGGGTTCATGCGTTCACTTATGTCGATGCATCCACATGTTACTAACGCATCATCCTACGTTGAAGGGTTGTCAAAGCGTCCACAGGTTGCCAACGCATACTCCTGCGTTAAAACATGCGTTTTAGGCTTAGAAATCTTCCAAACAATTATCTTCATCAATTAACAAAAGTAGAACGCATAGGAAGATTTATTAATAGAATTCAACACAAACTACCTCATGGTTCTCTATTTAATCTCTATTTTTCTAAGAGAAAGGCTGTAATAACTTGTATTTCTACAAGTTATCATGTAGTTATGTTCCCAGCTCCGTTCTTGAACAAATCCCCAAAATGGTAGGCTTATTGAGTCGGCGGTATAGGTCACTCTTACCCATACAAATCAAAGAATTGTCCTCATAGACAGGAGTCAATAACTCACTCGGGATTGAGATCGAGTTACCTTTAGTCATCCTTAACGAAAAGCTTATCTCTTCAATCAACGGTGTTATAAAGAGGGATTAATCATTTCATAGTCTGGTCTTATATAAATTCTTTATACATGATACATCCACTCACATATCTCCACATGAACGATTTGGATCAAATCGTTTGTAATACTTACAACTCTAGTAACAATTACAAAGTGGGTCATATTCATAGTGTCGATAAGAAAAGTCACCCAACCTTATCCAAATACTATAGACCTTTAGGTTATTTCTTGAACATGATCCACCCGTATGTCAACTACATATATGTTCAAGACTTCATGCATTAACCTTAGATTTTTCTAGTTAGTGAATAAATTTATATTGCATAATTAATAATTAAATTAATTAATTAATAAATTACAAGGCTTTAGAGTAGAAATCCCAACATTAATGAATTTCTAAAGAGAGATTGTATTATGTAGTCCAGCCTTATAGGAACTCTTTGTATAAGATACCCTTACTCGCATGGCTCCATATAAATGACTTGAATTAAATTGATTGAAAATATTACAAAGTGAGTCATATCCATAGCGTCACTAGGATAAGGCACCCATCCTTATCCATGTATTATAGACTTTTTGATTTTTACCTGAATATGATCCACCTTTATGTCTACCACACATTGTTCAAAATTAAAACTAATAACCTTAAATTTTTATTTTAATAGATAATTTAATATTGCATATTTAATAATTAAATTATATAATTATTAAATAACTAATTGACTATGAGGCTACAAATCTAACCTGGATCGAATATTTATCTTTACTTCTAGAAGAAGAAACAATGAATTTTGTCGGAATTTCTTAATCAGAATTGAGTATGATGTTGAAGATTCGAAGTGGAGATAGTAGTCGACTTCCACTACGTCTAGTGGATGAAGATGAGCAGGAGGAGTAGGTGATATTTATTCTTTCTTTGCCTTGCTTTCCGTTGATGTTTCTTTATGTCGCTGCTTTTAAAGCCTCTTTGAATGGATCAATATCTCTTTGGTGGTGGTGGTGGCGAGGAGAGAGGGCTTCTTGATTGGATGATCTCGGTTATTGAATCATGTTAAGAATTTTGAATAATTTCATTGGATGTTTTTTGTTCCTTTTAGATTGGAAGTCTTTCAAATGGTGGTGTTTCGAAATTAAAATTCAGATGTAAATGTTAAACAATAATTTTGTTAAATCATCGGATGATGGGAGTATATACACGACATTTGACAATTAATTGTGGATGGAGTTTCTAGTGGCTAAGGAGTATATTTGATTTAAAGTCGATAGCAAAGAAGACAATAGGGGGAAAAAGTTCTTTGTCATTAGTGAGTGGCAACACTATAATTCTTTATTTGATCTATAATTGAATAAAAAATTATCTAAAACATCTATGAGTAATAGGCTATTATGACCAATAGATTTTAATCACAATGCACAAGAAGTCTATCAGTGATAAAAGTCTATCACTAGTACTTTAGGATGTAATTAGATACTCAAGATCAAACTAAAAGTCTAAAACTTATAGAATCTATTAGTAATTATCAATGATAAACTTCTATTATTACTATGACAAATTAATAGAAATCTAGTTGTGATAGCCACTAATATTTTTATATCTTAGTCACTCAAAGGATTTAATCATTGATTGAAAAATCACAAACTGTCACTCACGTCTTGAAATGTTAGAAAATAATTCACTGAAGCCCTATTTAAAATGTGAAAAATATGAATTTGGTAATTCTAGCATTTAAAGTTGATGATATTAGTAATATAACTTTGGTAGATATCATTGATATCTAGGTATTGGTGATGTCAATTATCCATGATATTGGTTATATAACTTGTGTAGCTCTCAGTGGTACTCATGTATCAGTAATATTGAAATTAGATAGATATTAGTGATATTAGTGATACAATGATTGGCTGATAGAAGTTTATCAGTGATAGCCACTAATAGCTTTGAGTGTTAATCGTTAAAAGTTGAAAGTTCATTTGTAATAGTCACTAATAGTTTTCTATCGTTGATAGTTTAATCTTTCGAAGTTGATGGCTTTCTTTCAAAGTTAATAAACACTTATAGAAGTTTATTGATGTAAGCTCCACACTTAGTTTTGGAAGTTAACAAGCTATAAAGATTAGTTTTGAAAGATGACAAGCTAAAGAAGGTAAGTAAAAGAGTGGCCGAGAGCCTTAAGGCATGAGTTATCATGCGTTGAAGGTGTCCTATGCATTGGAGAAGGTGTGCCATGCATTAGTGAAGACTGCCATGCATTGGTAAGGCCACCTTGTGTTGGAGAGCTACTGCTATGTGATGAAGGACTGCCGCTATGCGTTGATGAGCTGAAGCTATGCGTTGGTGAGGCTGTGATGAAGTAGCATGCATTAGCCAATTCATTTTTAAAGGAAAAGAAAGTGGAGGTTAAGTCGGCGGCCCATTTAAGTGAGTAAGCTGAGTGTTTGATCATTTTTTTAACACATTCAAAAGCTTAAATCAGTTCCACTGCACAGCTGAAAGTCGAAGAGAGGTAGGAGAAGGCGCCTAGGGCAAAATTGTGGAGAATTCAGATTGGTTTCGTGGTAAAACTAAAGCTGGAATAGTGAGTCTGGCTGATGTCACGCAATCCGAGCATGGTCTGGTGTTCGAAGAAGAACGAGCTGAAGAGATCGAATTTAGGGCTGAAATGTTAAGGTCAATAAGTTAACTTGATTCTTAACAACTTTTATGAAGGATGTTTGAGCTAAATTTGAAGAGAAATATGTAAACCTTTAGGTGGAAGTGACTAATACAAAATTGCTATGAGATATGGAGTAGCACGAGGGAATCATGAAATATCTGACGAACAAGGAAGAGTTAAGCGTCGAATATTTGAGGTAAGCTAGAAAGTATATTTGTCTAAAAGTTTGTAGAAGGAAAGAAGTTCTAATTCAGGCTAAAACTATGACTTTTAACAGATAGAAGTGAGAATAAGAGGAAAGGAAGAAACTGAGATAGTCGGGTATCGCTGAAATTGCAGTAATGCTAGGAATCTAAGCGTGAGTAGCGAGACGAGTGTCGTTCGTAACTCTGAAGGCTTTGCGTCTCACGACTCTTGCTCGGTATCGCTAGGTATCACTGCTCAAGTGAGTCTCGCTGGTCTCGCTCACCATGGTATCGCTAATGTCGTTTGCCTATAGTGTAATCTCGCTAGTAGTCTCGCTAGTGGTGTGGAATCTCGCTTATTATGATTGTTTTTGGAAGAAGTTAGTCTCGGTGGTGAAACATGAATAAAATACAAATGTGTAAACTTAATGGTTTGTAAAAATGAACTTTAGGGAAGTCTAACACGAGAAATGTGTTATTTTAGGCTGAGAGGAGCTAGAAAAGGTGTATAATCTGCTCAAGGCCTAGGACAAGTTGTGAGTGACAACCCGATTTCTAAATGTTAAATTCAAGCATAGTTTCTTGATTGAATATATGTTTGAAACTTGATTATGTGAAACATCTTCATGAGTGTTACAAGTATGACATGTGCTATGTGATGAAAAGTATGTGATATATTTCCTGATTGAGTTGTGAGTTCTGCAAAAGGCCTGCGTGGCTGTTTAATTAGCTAAGTAAAGTATGAAATTTATAATTATGTGAGTAAACGAAAGCATGTAAGTATGTGATTAGTGAAGTGATGAATGAAATGTTTCAAATGTACGATTTGTGCTATGTTATAGTTTTATTTAAATGACTCCCAATGCTAAAGGACTTGGAGAAGGCATGTGAGTAAATTATGTATGAATATGACTCCCAATGGCGAAGGACTCGGAGAAGGCATATGGGTAAAATATGTATGAAAATGACTCCCTATGCTGAAGGACTCGGAGAAGGCATATGGGTGAATTATGTATGGAAATAGCCCCAATGCTGAAGGACTAGGAGAAGACATGTGTATGTGTAATTATGCTGATGTGCTGAGATTACTCCACATAGCTAAAGTTATTTCGACGTTGAGTAGCGTTGAGCCCGCTCCACCTCCACTAAGGAAAGGTTTTAGGAAAACCAGACTACGTATATCTTTTACTCGAATGCTTATGTATGTTTAAGTTATGAATTACACACGATATTGCTGTTATAGCTGGATTCTACGTTGTAGCTTACATGGTTTAAAGGAGGACTCTTACCTAGTCACTCACTGGGCGTTTAGCTCATGTTTTCCATGTTTCTTTGTTTTCCAGGTAGTGAGCGTGTCCGGGGTGCTTAGCCTACAGAAGATACTCGTCTAGGCCCATCTTCAGAGTCTAGTAACTTGAAAAATTGTAAATATTGAACTTAAGTAAATGTTGTACATATAGTGAGGGTTGAGAGAGTCAAGTGTAGTTGTTGTAATTATTAAACATCCTGAATTAGCTTGACTATGTTAATCGCTAAACCTTGGTATTAGTTATGATATGAATTGATTATATAACTGTTTATCAGGTGATGATTTTTAAGTTAGGGTTAATAGTGGATGTCGTGAGAGGGTCGGTATCTACTATCTTCACACTCACTCCTGGTTCAGGAAGGTACCTGGGAGGGGGTGTGACAATTGATAGCCAACTTAGTGAATTTAATTAATAAAGTTCAATATCGAACCAAAGTGTAAGTGAGATGCCCAAAAGTTATCATTTATAACAAGGTATCAGTGATAGAAACTATCACACTAATAGCATGTCATTTGATGGTACAAAAGGAAGGACAGATATTATCATTGTAACACCCTATTTCTTGAACCTATGCATTTAAGAGCTTATAAAGAAAAGAAGACAAGAGAGGTGGTATTGGATCACAAGGTTGTGGAGTTGGCCAAGAAATATTGCTAAAAGAAGGAAAGAGTGTGCGTTGAACTTAAAGGAAAAAAGAGATTTGTGCTTTAAGTATTGGGTAAGTATAAGCCATAGATAAGTTTGGATTAGAAGGATTGGATTAGAAGGTTGCGTTGAGTGATTTCTGGATTTTGGAATTAAAGTAATTCTTGGAGTTAAGAAGTCTTCTAAGTAGAATAACCAGACTAGAGGAACGCAACTATGTTTCTAAGCTTGGAAGTATGACGCTCCAACTGAAGTGGCCATGAGCACGAAAAAACCAGTGGATCAAATTTCTGCTAAGCCCAAAGGCAAAAAAAAAGTGGCCGATGTGTCGTTGGAGAAGAAGAAGGAGGATCCCAAGAAGAAGGAAGGAAAGGAAGATGAGGGCGTTCCCTGATTTATTGATGGAGGTGGGATTTTTCCCTGAAGAAGCCCTATTGCCGCCGTATATCACTAAAATCATCGACCACCACAGTTGGAGAAATTTCTGTTCTAGCACTACTTGGATCCAACCTGACTTAGTCTGCAGCTTTTATAACGGACGCATTGATGAAGAAAAGGGCGTGGTAGTGGTTGAAGAAAATGAAGTTCCATTCAACACAAGGGAAATAAACGCAATCTATAAGTTGAGGGACAACGCAGATGCGGAAGGAAACAAAATAATAGAATCAACTCTACCAGAGTTAATGGAAGATGCAGTCCGAGTATTGGCGAAGCCCGAGGCGAAGTGGGACGTATCAGCCACAAGCATTAAAACTTTGCCTGCCAACAGCCTACGGCCAGAGGTCAACCTATGGGTATACTTGGTGAAGAAGCGGCTAATCCCCACGACGCATGACAAAACAGTGTCAATGGATCGGGTAACGGCAGCTTATTGCATTATGCATCACATCCCCCTTGATGTCGGATGCATAATTGCGACACAGATAAGAGGGGTCTTCAACAAACCAAGAGGCCAACTCTTTTTTCCCACACTTATCATGAACCTATATGCCAATGCTGCCATCGAAGGGCTGACAGAAGTGTTAGACGCAGAGAAGATGATTGAAGTCGGTGGGGTAATCGCCCGTAAGACTCTGCGTCGGTTTATGAGAGGATCGCAACATTTGCTAGAGCCTGCTAAAGTCACGGACCTCATCAACCCACTCAGTCACCTAAAGTGTTGCCTCCGAAGCCGCAAACACAGAAGAAGGGGAAGTCATCCAAATTGAAACGCAAGACTGTGGCAAGTCCTGATGCCACCATTAGACCTTCCCCTTCCTCAAGTCCTTCACCCCCACTTCCAACAACTAGAAGAGAACCAACTCCACCTCCTCCTAAAACGCATCGCCCAAAACCTTCTCAACCTCAACCTTCTGCAAAACCTGTCTCCCCAATCTCCTCAATAAGAGTTGATGACTTACACTATGGGAATTTTGGCACGACTACTATGCGTCTATTGTCACACCCCTTCCCAGATTTCCTTCCCAACCTAGAAATAGGTGCGACCTACACACACACTCGTCATCATATATCTTGAAACATAAATCAATACCAGATCAATTATACAAGACTTTATGCTAATGAAGAGTCATGAGTTAAACATAAATTCTAAATTATGATTTCTCAACTCATAATTCATAATTACAGGTATTTGTTTAACACACAGTACAAAACCCACTCTCGTTATACTACAAGGATCATGTATGACAAAACATGTACATAAACTAAATATTTACGACTATCCTAGAGAACTATTGTAGAGTAAGCCCAGATGAGGATCTTCTGTAGGCTAGGCATCCCGGACACGCTCGCTACCTAAAACGAACAACAATAAACAAGAAAGCGTGAGCCTAAAGTCCAGTGAGTGACTAAGATATCTAATTACAATTTAATCCTTGAGTTAACACTGTTCATAATAACTACTATATATATATTATTAGTACAGATTTCTTGGTCACTCATGCCATTAACAATATAACATAAATATCTTTCCAAGAGGTAGCGGAGCAAAGCTCAATGCTATTAACCTCATAATTCAATTCCTATTATTCATATATTCACACGCCTTTACATTTCGTCCCTCGGTGTTTCAACTTTCAAGTGCTTTCTCATATTGTCCCTCAGCACTGAGTTCCATATCAATCCACTGCTCAAGTGCCTTCACTCGTGGTCCCTCAGAACAGAGCTATCATGTACTTGTTTTCCATATGCCTTCTCACAAGGTCCCTCGGGATTGGATTCCATCTCAATCAATTTCTCAAGTGCCTTCACCTATGGTCCTTCAGCATTGTGTATCATATATCATATCCCGATAGGCCTTCACACATGGTCCTTCGGCCGTGGGTTGCATTTAGATAACACGCATATAGAAGTTCATATAACATACTCGTTTTCATTTGCACAATGTTAGAAATAATCCTTGGATGAATTAGAAAGTCACTCACAATTTTTCTTAAGCCCCGAGCGGATTATATGCTTTTCCGACCTCTTCTTGGCCTGTAAAAACACATTTCTCACAATAGGTTTTCTTTGAACTCCTTTTCCATAATCATCAAGTATGCATATTCATATATCATTCTCACTCCATCACTGAGACTCTCTTTTTCCAATGTATTCATAACTAGCGATACTCTATTTCACTAGCGAGACTACCAACGAAATCACACCACTGGATACTGCACTAACGATACCGGAGTAAACTAGACTAGCGAGTTTACCTTAAGGAGCGATACCCAGCGAGACTTCAGCGAGAGTTGTGAGACGCAAAGCTCTTTGCGTTATCAGCGACACTCTTTCTGCTGCTCACTTCCAGCTTCTTAGCAATACCACTGTCTAACGACACCTGACATCACTGCTTCCTTCCTTCCCTTTTAATCATTTATTTATCTTGCTAAAAACTATATTACAGTCAAAATCAGAACTTCCCCTTTTCTACAATCTTGTAAAGTAATGAGTTTTCTAGCTTACCTCAAAATTTCAGACCATAACTCGTCTTCGTTTGAGAACTATTCCCAAATAACTTCGACTGCCTTGAATTGTCTAGCAATTCCACTCTGATTATTTCCTCCTAGAAATTGACACATTTTTACTCGAATTTAGCTTAAACATCCTTCATGGAAGTTGCTAGGAATTGAATCAACTTACTAACCACAAAGTTTCAGTCCTAGCTTTAACTTCCTTAGCTCACTCTCTTTCAAATACCGAATGATGTCCAAATTTATTAGCAACAATCAAGTTTCTGGTTCCAGCTTCAAAGTCACCATGAAAATGATCTGGTTTCTACTTGAATTTGATATAAACACCTTCTTCCATCTCTCCTCATTGTTCTTCTGCGAAATGGAGTCAATCTGAGTTCGAAAATATGTCCAATAGGGTTTAATTATTCGATGCACTTATTTATATGTCAATATAAATCACCGATTTACCAGCTCTACCATCATCTTCCTTCTTGAATTGGCCAATGCAACCTTTCGCACATGGCTTCGGCAATGCATAGCCTCAACTTACCATGTCACTGATTGCTCAACGCCGAATAACCAACTACCGCATGGCCCTCTCGGCCCCTTTCTATGCACCAACGCGTACCACCCTTCAACTCATAGGCCATCTCAACGCATAGCAATGCCAACTTCTAGCACATAGTAGCCTTCAATGCATACTTCTACTAACGCATATTGCACCTTCCTTCCTTCACATCTATTTCCACGCTGAGCTGCCCTCTTCAACGCATGCTTACCAGCGGCAACTCTTGTCAAGCTTAGACATACCCTTAACGCATAATCACCCATCACATGGCCGACACTTAGTCATTTTTGCTCTCACACAACTCGGCCAATTTTTCTTTACTCAATACCTGTCCCATAGTTTCTTCTTACTTACTTTCTCTCATTGACAAGTACGGGGATTACAATTACCACCTCCTTACAAAGATTTCGTCCCCGAAATCAGTAATGGTCGATTCCTAAACAAATAAATGTGGATATTGTTTCATCATTTGCTCCTTTGGTTCCCATGTTGCTTCTTCTATTTCATGATTTCTCCATAAAACTTTAACCAATGGAATTACTTTAGTTCTCAGCACCTGTTTCTTTTCATCTAATATCTACACAGGTTTCTCTTCATAACTCAAATCTTCATGAAGCTCCACTGGTTGTATTCCTAATACATGATTAGGATCTGGAACATACTTCCTTAAAACTGAAATGTGGAATACGTTATGTATTCTGGACATTTCCATTGGTAATGGTAGTCGATAGGCCATGGGTCCCACCCTTTCCAAGATTTCAAAGGGTTCTATATACCTAGGGCTCAACTTTCCTCTTTTCCCAAATCTTAGGATCCCTTTCCATGGTGATAGTTTTAAGAATACCTTATCACCGACCTCAAATTCAAGATCCTTCCTTCTTTTATCTTCACAACTTTTATGTCGGTCCTTGGCCGCTTTAAGATTAGCTTTAATCAACTCCACTTTTTCTGTTGTAGATTGCACAATTTTCGGCCCAATCAACTTCCTTTCACCCACTTCTCCCCAGCACATCGGAGTTCTGCACGGTCTACCATATAGTGCTTCGTATGGTGTCATTCCAATACTTGCTTGGTAGCTATTATTATAAGCAAATTCCACCAAAGACAGATATTCGTCCCAGCTACCCTTAAACTATAGTACACAGGCTCGTAACATATCTTCTAAAGTCTGTATCGTCCTCTCTGACTGTCCATCAGTTTGAGGATGAAAGGCAGTACTAAATTGCAACTTAGTTCCTAGCGCCTTCTGCAAACTTCCCCAGAACTTAGAAGTAAATCTAGGGTCTCTGTCAAATACTACAATTATTGGTACAGCATACTGACTCACAATATTGTCCATATAAAGTTGTGCTAATCTATCCAGGGTAAATGTTGTCTTAACTGATAGAAACTGGGCTGTCTTAATCAGTCGGTCTACTATTACCCAGACACCGTCTATACCTGCTGTTGTTCTCGGTAATCCAAATAAAAAGTCCATAGTAATATGTTCCCATTTCCACTCAGGTACGGGAAGCGGATGTAGCAATCATGCTGGCTTTTGACGTTCGGGTTTGACCTGTTGGCAGATTAAACACTTGGCCACATACTCAGCTATCTCCTTTTTCATACCCAGCCACCAATAGAATCTCCGCAATGTTCTATACATCTTGGTACTACCAGGATGCATAGCGTATGCCGAACTATGTGCTTCTTCCAAGATTATCTGTTTAATTTCTTCATTCTTTGGCACACAAGTTCTACCTTGCTTCAAAAGCACACCATCAGACCTGAGCTCATAATCTGATCTCCGCTGTGCTCTTACTTCTTTCATCAACTTCTTCATTTCAAGATCTTCTGACTGTTTTCTTGTCACCTCATCCACAGGTTTGGGTCTCAACTGGTGATAAGCACTTGAAAAGTGCTTTCTATTCTATCAAATTAAGGGAGTTTATGTTAGATTTCACTTGTTTGCTAGTGGTTTTCAGGTTAAAATGAGGAAAATTAGAAGAAAAGACTAAAAGATCAAAATCGAGCAAGAATACCGCGAAAAAAGAACTGAAAAACTCAAAATGGCACAAATTGGGGCAGCGCCGCGGCGTTAAAACCCGAGAGCAAGCTTTTCTAAACGCAGCCCTAACGCCGCGGCGCTCTCCAACAGCGTTACGGCGTCGTTTCAAAATCTTCAATAGTGACGCGGCTCTATAGACCAACGCCACGGCGCCAGTTTTCCTTAAATGAAAATTGTTATTTTTGGTATGTTTTTGGGCGGCCAAACTCTATAAATTTGGGGGTTTCCAGCAGCCCTAATCATAAAATCAAATCAAGGAGGAATCAACCTTCAATTTACAGACCTAAAGAGGCACAAAAAAGAGAGAATTGAGTGAGAGTTCAAAGAGTGAGTTAGTTGCAAGGAAGAGGAAAAGAGTTCGAGATAGTCGTGGTGCCCTTCGAATTCCGACGTGAGAGCCAAGGAGATCGTGACGGTGCTACCTCAATCAAGAGCCTCTTTTCAATAGAGTTTCCCTTTCTTTACACTCTTTCTTTATTTAATTTGCTTAAACATGTTGCTTCAAGCTATGAATGGCTAAACTCTTTAGTTTTAGGGTTTTGATGATTTTTTTATGAATTTATGTTGACCTTGTAGACTTTCATGGTTTTGTTGGAATGATTATGCTTTTCATTGTTATTGTGTTTAATTCTTGTGGATTGGCCATCTTCACATGTTAGGTTAGATGTATGATTGAGAGATTGTATGTTTAACTTGATCTATAACAATGAGTTGTTATTAATCTATCACGAGAGTAGTTAGGTTGACAATAAAAGTTGCTAAAGACTATTTTTAATGCCATGTAATTTTGTATTGGTTTTAAGAGATTAATAATCAATCGAGTTGCATGAGAAAGGGTTGTTTTTTAGAGAAAATAGCTTGGAATTATGTTTCTAGACTTAGGCATATGAGTGACAATAAAATCCATGAAATCTATAATATTGCATGATGAAATAAACAAGGATTCATTCCCCTAGAACTCTCTTTGACTCTTGTGTTTCTCACTTTAATACTTTCCTTAATTGATTTATATTTTCCATAACTCATAATTTTCAATTTCAATCCTCAAATAAAATTGATTCAACTCTCGAATAGCTAAGTAACTTAAACCTTCACAATTGGATCTCCAGTGGAACGATATTCGGACTTAACCGTCTTATATTATAACTTGACCTGTACAGTTGCGGTTAACACTAGAAGTGCGCATCAACTGGAAATGTGCTAGTAAAGCTCCTGTTCTGGTTACACTCAAGCTAACTGCATTATCTTTAAATTCTTGTAATACCACTGCTATTTACTCTCCCAGCTACACTTCTGCTTTTCCTGCTTAATGCGTCAGCTACAACATTTGCTCTTCCTGGGTGATAATTTTTGGTACAGTCATAATCTTTGATCAATTCTAACCACCTCCTTTGTCTCATGTTGAGTTCTTTCTAATCAAAGATGTATTTCAAACTTTTGTTATCCGTATAGATATGGCACTTCTCTCCGAACAAATAATGCCGCCATATCTTTAGTGCCAACACCATTGCTGCCAGTTCCAGGTCGTGGGTAGGGTAGTTAACCTCATGTGGCCTCAACTGCCTAGAGGCATAGGCTATAACTCTACCTTCCTGCATTAGTACACAACCTAACCCCTTATGAGAGGTATCACAATACACTTCAAACTCCTTTCCCGTCTCTGGAAGTGCCAAAATGGGTTCTGTCACCAATCTTGTCTTTAGCTCTCGAAAACTTCGTTCACATTCCTCATTCCACTCAAATTTAGTATTTTTCTTAGTTAAGTGGGTTAGTGGCAATGCTATCTTAGAAAATCCCTGCACAAAACGTCGATAATACCTTGCAAGTCCCAGGAAACTACGAACCTCCAATACAGTCCTTGGCTGTTCCCATTTGGTAATTGCTTCAGTCTTCCGAGGATCTACACATACTACTGTAGCTGAAACAATATGCCCAAGGAACATTACTTGCTTCAACCAGAACTCGCAGTTCCTAAACTTCGCATATAATTTCTTTTCTCTCAGAACCTGTAAAACAGTTCTAAGATTCTCCACATGTTCACTTCTATTTTCAGAGTACACCAGGATGTCATCAATAAACACAATTACAAACTGGTCCAGATAAGGATGGAAAACCCTGTTCATTAAGTCCATAAAAACTGCTGGGGCATTTATTAGACCAAAAGGCATCACGAGAAATTCGTAATGTTCATATCTCGTTCTAAAAGCTGTTTTCGGAATATCTGTCTCCCTGACCTTCAACTGATGATATACCAGATCTTAGGTCTATCTTTGAAAACACCGATGCCCCTCTAAGTTGATCAAACAAATCATCAATACAAGGCAAAGGATACTTGTTGCGCACAGTTACCTTATTCAATTGACGATAATCAATGCACAGTCTTAGAGTACCATCCTTTTTCTTCACCAACAACACAGGTGCACCCCATGGGGATACACTTGGTCTAATGTACCCCTTATCTACTAACTCATGTAACTGCACCTTCAACTCCTTCAATTCTGATGGTGCCACACGGTATGGTGCCTGTGAAATAGGTGTTGTTCCAGGAAATAAATCAATAGTAAACTCCACCTCTCTATCAGGTGGTAATCCTGACAATTCCTCGGGAAACACATCAGGGAACTCCTGCACTACTGGTACATCCTCTAGTTTCAGTTTCTCTGACTTAGCTTCTGTTACATGAGCAAAATATGCTTCACAGCCTTTACTCAATAGCTTCCTGGCCTTTACCGGGGAAATTACACAGGTAGGAAGAATTCGCCTTCTTCCTTTAAAAATCACCTCGATCCCATCAGATTTCACCAACCCCACTTCTTTCTTGAAACAATCAACTCTCGCATGGTATTTTGAAAAAAAAAAATCCATACCAAGAATAACATCAATCTCCAATAATGCTAGAGGTAACAGATTAACCAACCATACCACGTCATTAATCACAATTTCACACTCAAAGTAAGCATGTTCTATCACAATAGTTTCCCTAATAGGGGTGTGCACTAACAATATTTCAGGCAAGTGTTCTAGTTTTTTATTTATATGCACAGCAATTTCACGAGACACAAATGAATGGGTAGCCCTTGAATCTATCAATACATGCGCATTTTTAGAGCAAATAGTGAGCATACCTGTGACTACATCCGGTGCCGTCTCGGCCTCCTGCTGTGTCACAACAAACACATATTCCTGCTGTCTTGGTCTCCTTACATGATCTCTCTGTCGACCTTCTCTATTCCCTTATCCGGCTTCCATCTCCCGCCTGGGCTGGTTTACTGTCTACGATACAGTTCTCTGTGTTACTTCTCTTCCTTTCTTAGGTTGAGGACAATCTCTTTTGAAATGCCCTGATTGTCCGAAATTAAAACAAACATCAGACCCTGCAAAACACTGCCCCTAATGGTTGTTACCACAAGAAGTACAGTATGGTTTTTGTGCTGAACTAGCCCCAGATTCATTAGGTTGACTGAACTGTGACCGTCCTGTAGGTACAGATGTCTGAGGAAACCTCCCTCGTCCCCTCTACGGATTCCCTCCTTGTGGTCCCTCTGGGAAGAATGAACCACTAGATCGGGCCTTAAACCTTCCTTTACCAAAGACTCCTGGTGCAAAACGTCGTCCCTCACCTCGGTAAGTCTGCTCCCGAGATGAGTAATAAGTCAGCCCAGTCCTACTTCCGCCTCTACCAGCTCCATCTCCCGCTAAACTCTTCTCTACTCTCATAGCTGCTTCTACTAATTTTGGAAAATCAGTCCATTCTGTGCTTGCCGTCACTGGGGTTCGGATTTCACTGCATAAGCCTCCCTCGAATCGCTTACACTTATCTGCTTCTTCTGCTACTAATGCTAGGGCATACCTGGCAAGCTCGATGAATTTCTTCTCATATTCAGCAACTGACATATTCCCTTGTACTAGGTTTAGGAATTCCTTCCTTTTCTTGTTGCAATAGGACTTAGGGTAGTACTTTTCCTGAAAAGATTTCTTAAAGTCTGCCCATGTTAAAGAGTCCACATTTAAGTTTCGGTGCTTAGTCAACGCCACCAATCTTTAGCCCCTTTCTGGAGCATGAAAGTGGCCAAATCAAGTTTTCTGTCTTCCGGACAATGCATAACTCTAAAACATTTCTCTATCTGATTTAACCATGCTTCAGCTTCTGCAGGATCTGTGGTGCCTTCAAACACTTGGGCACCCAAGGCTTTAAACCGTTCTATCCCGAACTTTCTCTTAGGATGTAAGACCCTAACTCAGAATTCTTAAGATGGCTAGTAAGAAAAGAAGTAAGAAAAGGAGTAAGACTAGTTGAACGCATAATATTAGGAAAAGAATGGATATTCCACTAAGAATGAGAATGAAGGATTGAAGGCATAGTTTGGAATTAGGTAAAAATTTAGATGTATTTTTGGAGCATAGTCCGGTTAATGCATAGATGGTAAAGCGTTAAAGCGTGGTATTTTAATTTGGAGGGAATTTGATATTGAATTTTGAAAAGGAAACAAGAATTTGGAAAAAGAGGAAACGCATGGCTCACACTTAGTCTTGAAAATTAACAAGTTATGGGATTAGTTTTGGAGTGTGTTAAGCTAGAAAGAAAAGAGAAACCAAAGAACCTTAGGGCGTGAGCAGCATGCGTTGAAGGTTTATTATGCGTTAATAAGGATTTTGGTGTTGATAAAGAAGTCTATGCCCAAAGACAAGGACATTTAGTGTTTAAGGTAACTATGATCGAAGGGTTGCTATGCGCTATGCGTTGAGGAGCTCAATTCCATGGTAAATGGAAATATAACTTTGATTTCGGGTAAACGCATAGGATGTAACCCAAGAGCTTAAAGGGAAAGAAGTGAAACGCATAGGTGGTACTTATGAAGAAGTCATAAGCATTGGCGAAGGTAAGACGCATAAGCATAAGGAGTAGAGTTATGTCGTGGAGTATTGTAAAGAGATTCAAGTCTCGGAAAGGAAGGTTAAATGCATAAGGAGGAACTGGTAAAGGAATACTTTAGCAAATTGAGTACAAATGTATAAAGTGTGGTCTTGAACTGGATTTGGTTAACAAGGGTAAATCACATCGTCAAATGTGTGATCATACAAAAAAAGGATTTGGAATCAAAGACCTGACATAAGGGAACAAAGTTGGCACATGATATGATGCGGTAAGGTACAAACGCATAGTAGTATGTGTCACACCCCTTCCCAGGCTACCCTACCCAACCCGAGAAGAGATGTGAAGACAGCAAGCATCACCCTTTTTTGTGATATTCACTGCCTAATTGTACCTGAATAACCTATGAGACTATAACATACATATTCACTTACAAATCCAGAACTATAAAGACCTGTATTATTACAATTAAACTTTCAACATATTCAAAACATATTTGCACAATAACCCGTCTCACATACCAACTATTATGTAATGAGGTCTACATGCCACCTATACAAGGTTATATACAAGTACAATGACTCAAATGTGTCTTTTTCCTGATATCTCGAAGCTTAGGCAAGGTGAGCTGAAGTAGGCTTAGCACCGGGAACGTCCTCACTACCTGGGAGGAAAAGAAAACATGGAAAGCGTGAGCTAAAAGCCCCGTGAATGACTAATTTTGTAAAACCATCTTTTGTTCGAAAACAAGCATGTTTCAATCATTATAACACCATATACGTAAAAGTGATCCAAATAATCATTTCTGTAAAATCATCATTTTCAACAACGTAATCAAATCACATATGTTCATGCAAGAATGATCGTACACGAAATCAGTTCATTCTTAAAATTTTCCCTTAGTCAGGGCGGAGAATGACTCAACGCACCCGACGTCGAAAACATCCTTAGTTGAGGCAGAGTAAAACTTAACGCACTCAACGTCGATAACAACCTTAGTTGGGGTGGAGCAAGACTCAACACACCCAATGTCACAACCTCTATGTGCACATAGAAATATCGCGGGTTGCCCAAGTACCTTTTACGAGTCCTTCAATACTGGGTCCTGGGGAAACTCACATGCCTTCTCATGTCCTTCAGTATTGCGCCTCCTCTAAAACATTTTAGAAACCAGTGTTTTACGTAAATAGTTCACATGAAAGTTTTTCATGAAAAATCAGATATTTCACGATAAACAACATTTCACAACATGCCTTTTTCATGAAAAATCAGATATTTCACGATAAACAACAGTTCATAACATGCCTTTCAACATCTTATAGAAAACGGATAAAACATGCCTTGTGAACAATATCATCAAACATCATGCTTTTCAAGAAAACAGTTCATCTCAAAGCCATATCTCATAAGAAAACCAAACTAAACATTTTCAATAAATTTCGTTTTCAAAGAAAGAAAAGTGTCACTCATAACTTGTCCTTAGGCCATGAGCGGATTATATGCCTTTTCGAGCTCTTCTTGGCCTGTAAATACACATTCCTCACATTACGCTTTCCTTAAACTTCCTTTACATGATCGTTAAATATGCATACTTAAACTCTAATCATGATTCATCACCGAGACTCCCTTTTTTTTCCCAAGTAAATATAATAAGCGAGATTCTATGTCATTAGAGAGATTACCAGCGAGATTTCACCTTCCTAGCGAGATTACTAGCGAAATTTCACAATAGGTACACGGCACTAGCGATACCAGAATAAGCGAGACTAGCGAGCTTACCTGAGGAGTGACACCTAACGAGAGTCAGCAGGATTTGTGAGACAAAAAGCTCCTCTGCACTACCAGTAAGATTTGTCTCACTACTCACTCTCCAATTTCTCAGCGACACCAGCTTCCTAATGACACCCGACAATAGAGTTTCCTCCTTTTCTTTTTGTTCTCACTTCTGTCAGTTAAAAGTCATATTTTCAGCAAGATTTAGAACTTTTTTCCTTCTATAAACTTGTAGAGAAATATGTTTTCTGGCATACCTCAAATTTTCGTGGCTTAACTCGTCCTTGTTTGTCAGATATTGTAAGATTTCTCCACGCTACTTCAGATTGCACAGAAATTCCGCATCAGTAACTTCTAGCTAAAGGTGTACATGTTTATATTCCATTTCAACTCAGGCATCCTTCATAAAAGTTGTTTAAATTTGAGTTAACTTACTAACCTTAAAATTTCAGCCCAACATTCAATCTTTTCAGCTCGATATTCACCAAACACCAAACCTGGTTCAAACTGTGCAACAGCAGATGAAGCTTCTGTTTCAGCTTCATTTTTACCATGAAACCGTCCAAAACCTTGCACAAATTTGCCCTAGAACTCTTCTTCAACCTCTCCACGATGTGCAGCTGAAAGATAGCATAGAAATGAGTTTGGAAATGAAGAGAAATAAGCCGGCAAAGTTTTCCCCTTCAATAAAAATAATAACCGACTCTCTCCCCTTCCTTATCTTCTCTTCTTTTCTTTTGTTTTTTTTTTATTTCCTTTTTTGTCTCCTTTCCCCGTTGTTTTTCCTCTTTCTTCTTCTTCTTCTTCTTCTTCTTCTTCTTTTTTTTTAATATTTTTATTTAATTTACAAAATGAGATTATTAACATTAATTCGCTTTAAGCTTTTAAACGTGCTTACAAATTAGGTGCTTACAATTCATTGCCCCCTTTTAAGAATTTCGTCCTTGAAATTCAGGTTAAATCATTCCGTAAAGAGATGAGGATATTTGATCTTCATTTGATCTTCACTTTCCCATGTTGCCTCTTCCACTTTGTGATTTCTCCACAAATCCTTAACAAGTGGTATAGTTTTTTATCTCAACACTTGCTCTTTTCGATCTAGGATTTGTACAGGCTCTTCTTCATAAGACAAGTCTTCTTTTAACTGAATAGGTTGAGCCTCCAAAATATGTGTGGAATCGGGAATATACTTCCTCACTAAAGAAATATGAAATACGTCATGTATTTTAGACAACTCCATTGGTAACGCCAACCGATAAGCCGACGGTTCTATGCGTTCCAGAATCTCATAAGGACCAATATATCTTGGACTCAACTTTCCCTTCTTTTCGAATCTCAAAATTCCTTTCCAGGGAGATAACTTCAAGAAGACTTTATCACCAACTTCAAATTCCAAATCTCGACGCCTTTTATCAGCGTAGCTTTTCTGCCGATCCTGTGCAGTCTTCAACCTTTCTCTTATGAATTTTACGTTTTCTGACGTAGTTTGGTCTAACTTTGGTCTCATTAACTTCCTTTCTCCCAATTTACCCAACATATAGGAGTTCTGCAACGTCTGCCATACAATACCTCATAGGGTGCCATTCCAATACTAGAATGGTAATTATTATTATATGCAAACTCCATCAAAGACAGATGAGTATCCCAGCTTCCTTTAAATTGCAGTACGCAAGCACGCAACATATCCTCTAGAGTTTGAATCATTCTTTCTGATTGTCCATCAGTTTGAGGATGAAAAGTTGTACTAAACTTAAGTTTAGTTCCCAATGCTTGCTGTAAACTCGGCCAGAACTTAGATGTAAACCTCGGATCTCTATCAAAAGTAATAGACACAAGAGCTCCATATTGACTTACTATCCTGTCAACATAAAGTTTGGCTAGTTTATCTAAAGTAAAAGTCACTTTAACTGGCAAGAATCGTGTAGTTTTAGTAAATTTATCAACTATCACCCATATTCCATCATAACCATTTGGAGTTTTAGGGAGACCAAATAAGAAGTCCATAGTGATATGCTCCCATTTCCACTCAGGTACGGGAAGTGGTTTTAAAAGTCCACCAAGTCTTTGTCTTTCTGGCTTAACCTACTGACAAATCAAACATCTTGCCACACATTCTGCAATTTCCCGTTTCATTCCTGGCCACCAATAATATTCTCTCAAAGTCCTGTACATCTTTGTACTACCTGGATGTATCGCATATGCAGAACTATGAGCTTCCTCTAGAATAGCATTTTTCAATGTCAAATCATTTGGGACACACAATCTTCCTTGTTTCATTAAAGCTCCATCGTTTCTTATATCAAAATCTGTTCTTTGCCTGAGATTTACCTTTTCCACTATCTTTTTGAGTACAAAGACTTCCATTTGTTTATTAAAAATCTCACCCATCAAGGTGGGTCTCACCTGGAAGTGTGCAAACAATCCTCCTAACTTGTCTACCGATAAGGATGTATTTGAACTCTTTAACTCCTTTGTCAATTGCGCATTAATAATATTCAATGAAGTTGGCTTGTCTCGACTTCCTACTCAACGCATCAGCTACAACATTTGCTTTCCCTGGATGATAACTTATAGTGCAATCGTAATCCATGATCAGTTCCAACCATCTCCTTTGTCTCATATTGAGTTCTTTCTGATCAAAGATGTATTTCAAACTTTTGTGATCCGTATAGATATGGCACTTCTCTCTAAACAAATAATGCCACCACATCTTTAATGCCAACACCACCGCTGCCAGTTCCAAGTCATGGGTAGGGTAATTAACTTCATGTGGCCTCAACTGCCTAGAGGCATAAACTATAACTTTACCTTCTTACATCAGTACACAACCTAACCCCTGACTAGAGGCGTCACAATACACCTCAAACTCCTTCCCTGTCTCTGGAAGTGCTAAAATAGGTGCTGTCACTAGTCTTTTCGTTAACTCTTGGAAACTTTGTTCACATTCTTCATTCCATTCAAATTTAGTCCCCTTCTTAGTCAAACGAGTCAATGGTAATGCTATCTTGGAAAAACCTTGTACAAAGCGCCGATAATAACATTACCCGTTCTAGCCAAAATTCGCATTTGCTGAATTTTGCATACAATCTCTTTTCTCTCAAAGTCTGTAATACAATTCTAAGATGTTCTGCATGTTCTTCCTTGCTTCTAGAATACACTAGAATATCATTAATAAATACAATCACAAACTGATCCAAGTAAGGATGGAAAATCTTATTCATCAAGTCCATAAACATTGATGGGGCATTTGTCAGACCAAAAGGCATCACGAGGAATTCATAATGTCCATACCTCATTCTAAAAGCCGTCTTCGGTACATCTGTCTCTCTGACCTTCAATTGATAATATCCCGATCTTAGGTCTATCTTTGAGAACACTGATGCCCCTCTAAGCTGATCCAAAAAATCATCAATACGAGGCAAGGGATATTTGTTGCGTATAGTGACCTTATTTAACTGACGATAATCAATGCACAGTCTCATAGTACCGTCCTTTTTCTTCACAAATAACACCGGTGCACCCCACGGAGACACACTCGGTCTAATGTACCCCTTATCTATTAGTTCCTGTAACTGCACCTTCAACTCCTTCAGTTCTGATGGTGCCATACGGTATGGTGCCTGCGAAATGGGCGTTGTTCCAGGAACTAGATCAATAATAAACTCCATCTCTCTATCAGGTGGTAACCCTGGCAGCTACTCAAGGAACACATCAAGAAATTTATTTACCACAGGAATGTCCTCTGGTCCTAACTTACCAGCCTGTGCATCAACCACGTAAGCAAGGTATGCTAAACAACCCTTGCTTAACAACTTTCTAGCTTTAACTGCAGATATCACACAAGTAGGAAGAAATTTCCTGTTCCCCTTGAAAATAACTTCATTTCCTTCGAATCCTCTAAACACAACTTCCTTCTGGAAACAATCCACGGTGGCTCGATATTTGGATAAGAAATCCATTCCCAATATCACATCAAACTCCTGAATATCTAAGGGTATCAATTTGGCTATCATAGTCACACCATCAATTTCAATCAGACAATCTTTATACACCTTACTAGCCACAAAGACATCACCAACAGGGGTATAAACAAACAGTTCCTCAAGCAAAGATTCTAATGTACTATTTATATTCACAGCAAACATTCTAGCAATAAAAGAATGGGTAGCACTAAGGTCTATTAAAACATGGGCAGAAGTATAACATATAGAAAGTGTACCAGTAACCACATTAGGAGCATCATTAGCCTCTTGCTGAGTCATAGCAAAGACCTTTCCTTGCTATCTTGGTCGCCCTGTAGCTCCCTTCTGTCTTGATCCACTAGTTCCCTCATCAGCAATTCCTGCAGGTCGTTGTGGTTGACTAGCTGTAAAAGAACCAGTTCTCTGTTCAGCTTTAAATTCTTGCATCAATTAAGAACATTCTCGTTTATAGTGACCCGCTTGTCCACAATGATAACATACGTTGCCCTTACACTGTCCCCAATGATACTTCCCGCAGGTGGGACATAACGGTTTCCTCGTGGAACTAGCTGTGGACTCTCCAGGTTGTCCACTTCGGGAACCTTCCACTGACTCAACTGGACCAGTAGAACTCCTTGGTTCTTGCTTTCGTGTACCCTCTCTAGTACCTCCCTTGGAAGTACCCTGTCCACTCGATCTGGTCTTGAAATTTCCTCCACTAAATATACCTGGTACAAATTTCCTACCTGACTGTCCCTGAGTAGTACTAGAGATGTGGATTGTCCGTCTACCTCCGACTGATTCGCGTTCCGTCCTCTTTTCCATCAAACTTCTTTCAACTCGCATTGCTGACTCTACTAATTTGGAGAAGTCTGCCCATTCAGCACTAGCAGTCACAAGGGTACATATTTCCTCTCGTAAACCTTCTTCAAATCTCTTGCACCTGTCAACCTCATCAGCAACAATAGCCGCGGCATATTTGAACAGTCAGTATATTTCTTTTCGTACTTTGCCACTGGCATCGATCCTTGTACTAACCTCAGAAACTCATTCCGTTTGGCATCTTGGAATGATCTTGGACAATATTTCTCTTGGAATGCCTTCTTAAACTCATTCCAACCTATTTCTCCTATATTCTTTTTCCTGCTCTCTATAATTCTCCACCAATCTTCTGCCCCTTTTTGAAGCAAAAACACTACCAATTCCACCTTTCTGTCATCAGGGCATCTCATCACACGATAGCATTTCTCAAGTAGATTCAACCATGCCTCTGCTTCTATAGGATCAATAGTGCCTTCAAAAGTAGTGGCACCTAAAGCCTTCAATCTTTCTATACTGTATTTGTTTTCTAGATCTGATTCCACTGATCCAATGCTTGTAGCCAATCTTTCAGCAATTCTAGTAAATATCTATTCCTCGACATTGACCCCAACTTGAGGATGACTAGATTCACCCTCACACATATCTCCACGGCCCCCAGTAGCTTCAGGAGTTCCGGCTGCTGCTTGCCTAACTCGCCTACTTCGAGGTGGCATGTTTCCTATATGACAACACAATATTACTTTTTGCTAAAAATTTACATATTCTGACACTACAATGCATGATCCTATCTGTAAGGGCTATGGCGTTGACCCTGGCTATACATTGTCCCACATCGGTTAGGAAGGAGAACGAAGCCTTCTTTATAAAGGGGGTGGATACCTTTATATGTATGAGGCCTTTTGGTCGGCGCAACCCTACCAAGAACAAAATCGTGAGGGGGGTAACCCAAAGCGGACAATATTGTATAGCAGGTGGTCTGGGCTGTTACAGTTGGTATCAGAGCCAGTGCCCGAATCAATGTTAAAACCTCAGGTAGGTCAAGCGGGGACGCTTGACTCGTTAGAGGGGGAGATTGTAAGGGCTATGGCGTTGACCCTAGCTATACATTGTCCCACATCGGTTAAAAAGGAGAACGAAGCCTTCCTTATAAAGGGGGTGGATACCTTTCTATGTATGAGGCCTTTTGGTAGGCGCAACCCTACCAAGAACAAAACTATGAGGGGTAACCCGAACCGGACAATATCGTATAGCGGGTGGTCTGCGCTGTTACACTATCCCCAAGACTCTTTTGCTCTGACACCAACTTTTCACACCCTTTCCCAGGCTACACTATCCAACCCGAGAAGAGATATGAAAACAGCAAGCATCACCCTTTTTGTGATATTCACTACCTAATTGTACCTGAATAACCTGTGAGACTATAACATACATATTCACTTACATATCCAGAACCATAAGGACCTGTATTATTACAATTAAAATTTCAACATATTCACAACATATTTGCACAATAACCCGTCTCACATCCCAACTATTATGTAATGAGGTCTACATGCCACCTATACAAGGTTATATACACGTACAATGACTCAAATGTGTCTTTTTCCTGATATCTCGAAGCTTAGGCAAGGCGAGCTGGAGTAGGCTAAGCACCGGGAACGTCCTCACTACCTGGGAGGAAAAGAAAACATGGAAAGCGTGAGCTAAAAGCCCCATGAATGACTAATTTTGTAAAACCATCTTTTGTTCGAAAACAAGCATGTTACAATCATTATAACACCATATACGTAAACGTGATCCAAATAATCATTTCTGTAAAATCATCATTTTCAACAATGTAATCAAATCACATATGTTCATGCAAGAATAATCGTACACGAAATCAGTTCATTCTTAAAATTTTCCCTTAGTCAGGGCGGAGCATGACTCAACGCACCCGACGTCGAAAACATCCTTAGTTGAGGCAGAGTAAAACTCAACGCACTCAACGTCGATAACAACCTTAGTTGGGGTGGAGCAAGACTCAACACACCCAATGTCACAACCTCTATGTGCACATAGAAATATCGCGGGTTGCCCAAGTACCTTTTACGAGTCCTTCAGTACTGGGTCCCGGGGAAACTCACATGCCTTCTCATGTCCTTCAGTATTGCGCCTCCTCTAAAACATTTTAGAAACCAGTGTTTTACGTAAATAGTTCACATGAAAGTCTTTCATGAAAAATCAGATATCTCACGATAAACAACATTTCACAACATGCCTTTCAACATCTTATAGAAAACGGATAAAACATGCCTTGTGAACAATATCATCAAACATCATGCTTTTCAAGAAAACAGTTCATCTCAAAGTCATATCTCATAAGAAAACAAAACTAAACATTTTCAATAAATTTCATTTTCAAAGAAAGAAAAGTGTCACTCACAACTTGTCCTTAGGCTTTGAACGGATTATATGCCTTTCCGAGCTCTTCTTGGCCTGTAAATACACATTCCTCACGTTACGCTTTCCTTAAACTTCCTTTACATGATCGTTAAATATGCATACTTAAACTCTAATCATGATTCATCACCGAGACTCCTTTTTTTTACCAAGTAAACATAATAAGCGAGATTCTATATCACTAGAGAGATTACCAGCGAGATTACTAGCGAAATTACACAATAGATACACGGCACTAGCGACACCAGAATAAGCGAGACTAGCGAGATTACCTGAGGAGCGACACCTAGCGAGAGTCAGCAAGATTTGTGAGACAAAAAGCTCCTCTGCACTACCAGCGAGATTTTTCTCGCTACTCACTCTCCAATTTCTCAGCGACACCAGCTTCCTTACGACACCCAACAGCAGAGTTTCCTCCTTTTCTTTTTGTTCTCACTTATGTCAGTTAAAAGTCATATTTTCAGCAAGATTTAGAACTTTTTTCCTTCTACAAACTTGTATAGAAATATGTTTTCTAGCTTACCTCAAATTCTCGTGGCTTAACTCATCCTTTTTCGTCAGATATTGTAAGATTTCTCCAAGCAACTCCAGATTGCCAGAAATTCCGTATCAGTAACTTCCAACTAAAGGTTTACATGTTTCTATTCCATTTCAACTCAAGCATCCTTAAAGTTGTTCAAATTTGAGTTAACTTACTAACCTTAAAATTTCAGCCCAAAATTCAATCTCTTCTGCTCGATATTCACCAAACACGAAACCTGGTTCAAACTGTGCGACAGCAGATAAAGCTTCTGTTTCAGCTTCAGTTTTACCATGAAACCGTCCAAAAACCTACACGAATTTACCCTAGAACTCTTCTCCAACCTCTCCACGATGTGCAGCTGAAAGATAGCATAGAAATGAGTTTGGAAATGAAGAGAAATAAGTCGGCAAAGTTTTCCCCTTCAATAAAAATAATAACCGACTCTCTCCCCTTCCTTATCTTCTCTTCTTTTCTTTTTTTTTTTTATTTCCTTTTTTGTCTCCTTTCCCCTTTTCTTTTCGTCTTTCTTCTTCTTTTTTTTTAATATTTTTATTTAATTTACAAAATGAGATTATTAACATTAATTCGCTTTAAGCTTTTGAACGTGCTTACAAATTAGGTGCTTACAGTATGCGTTTGGGACATTGACGCCTAGTAATATACGGTGGAGAAACGGTTTCAAAGGTATTATGGCGGAAAGTAAAGGAAATAAGTAATGAAGCTAAAAGCTTAAAGGAAATTCAGTGGACGCACAGGGGCAGTATGATTGAATGAATAGTTTATATATTAGAATATGTTGGACGTATAAGATAAGCTTATAAAGGCTAGGTGGCTTCATATAGACTTGACACCTTATGAGCAGAGGTGTTAGAAGGCTAGTTAAGTATTTCATGCAAGGTGACGCTTGGATAAATACATGATTGGTTAAGCGTGCAGCGTGCCATGTGACAAGCAAGTGGCAAAAAAGGAGGAGAAGTAGTATGACCAGCCCTCTACTCTAAAGCTATAAATAGGACCTTGAGGAAAAAGGAGCGACTGATGATGCTGAAGTAAGAATTCTTGAGAGAAAGGGGAGAGAGAAGGCAGAAAGGAAGAATCCTTGCGTCCGTAGTAGAAGTCTGCGGCCAAGAGAGAAGATATTTTTGACATCTTAGCTATATCTTGTGTTAAAGAGGTTATCTTGCGTCTGAGGGGTCAGTCTTGCGTTTAAGACGAACGATGAGTTCAAGGTGAACGATGCGTCCAAGTTGGACCTTGTGTCCAAGAGAGGTCGACGCATCCAAAAAGAGAAGTAAGGAAGAGTTGGGATGCACTTCGCGTTAGCTATCAACCTTGCGTCTAAAGGTAGGGTTGCGACCAACCGAGCTTCCAGAGGAATATAAAGCCTTGCGTTCCAGGGTTAGAACGTTGCATCCAAGAAGCTCGGGAAAGAGTAAATAGCGGGAAAGAGGAGAAACTATCCTTAAAGTGTTTTGTGAGTGACACCTTTCTTTTTTTGAAAATGTTTTATCGGAAATGTTGTTTTGATTTTATTATGAGCTGAGATTTGATGAAAAAGTGTTGATTTGAAAAGCATGATGCTTGAATATATGTTCTCAAGGCAAGATATATCTTTTTTCTATAACATATTGAAAAGCATGTTGTGAAATGTAGTTTATCGAAAAATATCTTATATTTCCTGAAAGGTTTCATATGAATTAATTATGTGAAATGTTGATTTCTAAAATATTTTAGAGGAGGCTCAATGCTGAGGGACGTGAGAAGGCATGTGAGTTTCCTCGGGACCCAGTACTGAGGGACATAGAGAAGGTAATTGGGCAAACCGCCATATTCCTATGTGCACATAGAGGTTGATATTGCTGGTGCGTCGAGTTCTGCTCCGCATCGAGCCAGGAAAGGTTATGAAGTTTGGTGTGTTGAGTTTTGTTCTGCCTCAACTAAGGATGTTTTCGACATCGGGTGCGAGACTTGTTCCGTCCTGACTAAGGGAAAATTTTAAGAATGAACTGATTCGTGTACGAGCATTCTGGCATGAACATATGTGATTTGATTACGTTGTTGAAAAGTATGATTTTATAGAAATGATGATTTGAATTAAGTATTTTGTAATATAATGATGATAACATGCCTATTATTGAACTAAAGATAGTTTTACAAAATTTGTCACTCACTGGGCTTTTAGCTCATCATTTTATATGTTTCCCATTTTCCAGGTAGCATGACAGTTCCCGTTGCCAGTCGAAATCGATGTTTGTCAAACTAATGGATTTTTTCCCCTGAGAAGTGTGGTTAAGAAGAAGACTAACATAAATTCGATAGTAGAAGTCGACAACGGGGTCGATGACTGCTGTCCTCACGCTCAGTCTCGAGCTACGGGAGGGTAGTTCAGGACAGGGTGTGACACAGGATCTCCTTGAGCTGATTCCATACTGGCTACCAATCTCTGTGCTATTCTGCTAAAGATTTGTTCTTCCATGTTAATACTCACTTGAGGATTACTAGATTCTCCTTCAAACGTTTGCCTCTCCTCTCCGATAGCACGCGATGTCTACGCCTTCCCGCCTACCTCGTCTGGTTCCTCTGGGCATGTTCCTATAACATAGTATGTAATTAATTTACTATTACATGTTCCTAACTATTATGCATGATCTCACAGCCCAAAACCTTATGCACTGATACCAAATTGTCACACCCCTTCCCAGATTTCCTTCCCAACCTAGAAATAGGTGCGACCTACACACACACTCGTCATCATATATCTTGAAACATAAATCAATACCAGATCAATTATACAAGACTTTATGCTAATGAAGCGTCATGAGTTAAACATAAATTCTAAATTATGATTTCTCAACTCATAATTCATAATTACAAGTATTTATTTAACACACAGTACAAAACCCACTCTTGTTATACTACAAGGATCATGTATCACAAAACATGTACATAAACTGAATATTTACGACTATCCCAGAGAACTATTGCAGAGTAAGCCCAGACAAGGATCTTCTGTAGGCTAGGCATCCCGAACATGCTCGCTACCTGAAACGAACAACAATAAACAAGAAAGCGTGAGCCTAAAGCCTAGTGAGTGACTAAGATATCTAATTACAATTTAATCCTTGAGTTCACACTATTCATAATAACTACTATATATATATTATTAGTACAGATTCCTGGGTCACTCATGCCATTAACAATATAACATAAATATCTTTCCAAGAGGTAGCGGAGCAAAGCTCAACGCTATTAACCTCATAATTCAATTCTTATTATTCATATATTCACACGCCTTCACATGTCGTCCCTCGGCGTTTCAACTCTCAAGTGATTTCTCATATTGTCCCTCAGCACTGAGTTCCATATCAATCCACTACTCAAGTGCCTTCACTCGTGGTCCCTCAGCACCGAGCTATCATGTACTTTTTTTCCATATGCCTTCTCACAAGGTCCTTCGGCATTGGAATCCATCTCAATCAATTTCTCAAGTGCCTTCACCTATGGTCCTTCAGCACTGTGTATCATATATCATATCCCCATAGGCCTTTACATATGGTCCTTCGGCCGTGGGTTGCATTTAGATAACACGCATATAGAAGTTCATATAACATACTCGTTTTCACTTGCACAATGTTAGAAATAATCCTTGGATGAATTAGAAAGTCACTCACAATTTATCTTAGGCCCCGAGCGGATTATATGCTTTTCCGAGCTCTTCTTGGCCTGTAAAAACACATTTCTCACATTAGGTTTTCTTTGAACTCCTTTTCCATAATCATTATGTATGCATATTCATATATCATTCTCACTTCATCACTGAGACTCTCTTTTTCCAATGTATTCATAACTAGCGATACTCTATGTCACTAGCGAGACTACTAGGGAAATCACACCACTAGATACTGCACTAGCGATACTGGAGTGAACTAGACTAGCGCGTTTACCTTAAGGAGTGATACCCAGCAAGACTTCAGCGAGAGTTGGGAGACGCAAAGCTCTTTGTGTTACCAGTGACACTCGTTCCGCTGCTCACTCTCCAGCTCCTTAGCGATACCACTGTCTAACGACACCTGACATCACTGCTTCCTTCCTTCCCTTTTAACTCTTTCTTTATCCTGCTAAAAACCATATTATAGCCAAAATCAGAACTTTCCCTCTTCTACAATCTTGTAAAGTAATGAGTTTTCTAGCTTACCTCAAAATTTCAGACCATAACTTCGATAACTTCGACTGCCTTGAATTGTCTAGCAATTCCACTTCGATTATTTCCTACTAGAAATTAACACATTTTTACATGGATTTAGTTTAAACATCCTTCATGGAAGTTGCTAGGAATTGAATCAACTTACTAACCTCAAAGTTTTAGTCCTAGCTTCAACTTCCTCAGCTCACTCTCCTTCAAATACCGATTGATGTCCAGATTTATCAGCAACAATCAAGTTTCTGGTTCCAGCTTCAAAGTCACCATGAAAATGATCTGGTTTATACTTGAATTCGATATAAACACCTTTTTCCATCTCTCCTCGTTGTTCTTCTGTGAAATGGAGTCAATCTGAGTTCGAAAATATGTCCAAAAGGGTTTAATTATTCGATGCACTCATTTATATGTCAATATAAATCACTGACTTACCAGCTCTACCATCATTTTCCTTATTGAATTGGCCAACGCAACCTTCCGCACATGGCTTCGGCAACGCATAGCCTTAACTTACCATACCACTGATTGCACAATGCCGAATAACCAACTACCGCATGGCCCTCTCGGCCCCTTGCTATGCACCAACGCATACCACCCTTCAACGCATAGGCCATCTCAACGCATAGCAATGCCAACTTCTAGCACATAGTAGCCTTCAACGCATACTTCTACTAACGCATATTCCACCCTCCTTCCTTCACATCTATTTCCATGCTGAGCTACCCTCTTCAATGCACGCTTACCAGCAGCAACTCTTGTCAAGCTTATACATACCCTCAACGCATAATCACCCATCACATGGCCAACACTTAGTCATTTTTGCTCTCACACAACTCAACCAATTTTTCTTTACTCAATACTTGTCCCATAGTTTCTTCTTACTTACCTTCTCTCATTGACAAGTACGGGGCTTACATCTATCATCCCCTACGTTTGATGAAACTCCATCAACTTCTCGCCCCCAACCAAACCGTCCTCAACCACAACCGCAGCCTCAATCTCAAGAAGCCCAACTCGACCTCGACTGGGAGACAGTGCAAACATACCTACAACAATCAATCTTGTGTCCAATGATGCAGTCAATGAATATGTTAGCACGCCGGCAGACAGAGCAGTTTCACTTCACATTGAATTATATTCTGTTTTCGATTCGACCGGAAGTCCCGTACCCTAACATTCCTGAACGTCTACAACACACGTTTGTCTTCCCAATGCCGTAACGCCCTGCACCTGAGCAAAAACGTAAACCTGATGAAGACAAGTCGAATAGTTATAATTTAGGGGTGTAGTTAGAGTTGTATCTTCTTTATAGCTTTCCTTGCAATTATCTTCATCTCCAACTGTATGCATTTGTGGGAAAAGAAGTTAATAGAATGAAAATTTCTTCATCGCATTGAATTTCTAATTACCTCTTTGCGTTTTCCCCGTGTTGTAAATTCATTATGAGTACATTTAATTATTCCTAAATTTTATCTTTGCGTTGAAAATTTATTCACTATGATGATAATCATGCTTACACTTTCTATACACTCTTAAGCTAGATTACTTTCAAAGCATCTACATACTATTCCTTAGAAATGCAAACCTACTTTGCATGCATGCAAGCTGCCAATTCAAACCTCTTTTACAAAATTTTTCAACATAATCTTTGTTTACAATTTAAGCAATGAGGACCTTGCTACGTCGTCGGCATATCGCGCGTAACAAATCCTTATTAAGTAAATATTAATTATTAACGACGAGATCTATTATCGTTTTTCACATGCCCCCGAAAATTTCGAGTAGGTGCAAATTCTCCCAATTTTATGACCTACCATGCGATCACAAGCTAACCGTACCAACAAGCCGATCTCAAGTTTGGGGGTGGAAGAGGTTTGAACTGTTAAAGATAAAAATATGAGGAACATATCCAAAAAAAAAAAAAAAAAAAAAATCTTTTAAATGCAAAACTCCGCTGACAAGACTAATATATTCATCTTGTTAAGAGTGTAGATGAAAATGACACCTGCTCGTAGTTGGCCGCCTTCATGTGGGTAATCGTAATCAGCGACGCATAGACAAATAACAAACTTCACTGTCTAGTGAGGAAGCCGAACTTAGATAAGAGTTTTGTCGAGAAGGGCGCTTGCTCGTAATTGGCTATCTCCATGCACCCCATAGTTGGTATGTCAGAACGAAGGTGGGTAACCCTACTCGACGCATGGTTACTTTATAAACAATAAAACAAATGAAAGAAAAAGAAACTTTATATCTTCATCTTTTCAAACTCAATGTTAAAAGAAGAAACAAAAATTTTGTGAATAATGTGTAAAGAATTTTGAAAAGAAAGCTTGCCGCATACAAATTAGACCCGTTCTAAAGAAAAGAATATAGAGATAGAGAAGTAATATAACTGACGGGTAGCTGATTGATTATAGCATTCTGAGAGACTAGTCAATGCGTTGATAAAATTTTAAGGTTGATTGAAGTTTCTTAGATAGAAGTTATGCTTGAGGACAAGCATTTCTCTAAGTTTGGGGGTGTGATAACTTGTAGAAATACAAGTTATTACAACATTTTTCTTAGAAAAATAGAGATTAAATAGAGAATCATGCGGCAATTGATGTTAAATTCTATTGATAAATTTTCCTATGCGTTCTACTGTTGTAAATTGATGAAGATAATTATTTTATAGCTTTTTTAGCCTAAAACGCATGTTTTAATGCAGGAACGCGAGCAACTTGTAGATTCTTAACGTAGGACTATGCGTTGGCAACCTGTGACGCGTTGACATCCACTCAACGCAGGATGATGCATTAGAACATATGGATGCGTCGACATGAGTGAACGCATTAATCTAAATTCTCTATGGACGCATAACGACCAGAAACGCAAGGCAGCGGAAAAACATATCAGAATCTTGAGAGATTGTCAGAAGATTGACATGCATGATCTGTGGCTAAAGTGGTGGATCTAAATTGAACCGAGAATTACGTAACTAGGCAAGAAAGACGCACGACATCAATTTCCTCCAATCATGCAAATTTGCCACTAATTACGAACGCAGTCTCTTTAAAAGGCCAGACCTGCAAGCTGAAAGAGTGTTGTTGATTCTCGGAAGAATTCCTAAGTGACAGCAGAGTTCTCTCCAGAAGACAACCGGAGACGAATAGCTCGAGAGAGAAGAGTCTTCCCTCTGCATGACCACTTCACAGCAGAACCTCACGCTTCCATTCCGGCGACTCAAGACATTAACGCCTTTCCTGCTTTCTATCTCTTTTTCTAGCTTTGATTTTAGATTTGTGTCAAGACATTGAGCTGTCTAAAATTGTATTCCGTTCATTAATCTAAAATTCTTCCATGTTTATCCATTTCTCCACACTTTCTGCTCATTACTTTGAATCCATGAGTAGCTAATCTTTCAAGGGTCACGAGTTGCGTTAGCATCTAAATAAGAACCATAGTGTAACTATTGCATCTTGTCAATTGTAATCTTAATCCAATGCTTATGTTCATCTAGCTAATCGATGTAAGTAGTAATAATCAGATTACTCGAGAGGGTAAGTGATTGTGGAACTCAATTGACAAGGCTAAGGTGTCACACCCCTTCCCAAATTACTTAAATAACCTGAAAGGAGATATAAGGACAACATACATCACCCCTCTTGGGACGCATACCATCCACTTCTACACACCGATCTTGCACTGTTTACAACATACGTATTGCTCCTTAATACTTTTCAAACCATAACATAATAGGAATTTTACATATATCGATAATTCAAATTTACAACTCATTCGTAAAGACCTTATACAGAACAATGTTTCTACTCCCAGTAAATATACAGTTGAGTCTACATGCCACCTATATAAGGTTTACATACAAGCAACACTTCAAAACAGGACAGATTTTTCTGGAAACTCGAAGCTTATGCAGGACGAGTTGGAGTAGGGAATGCACCAGGAACATCCTTGCTACCTAGGAGGAAAAGAAAACATGGAAAGCGTGAGCTAAAAGCCCCGTGAGTGACTAATTTTGTAAAACCATCTTTTGTTCGAAAACAGGCATGTTAAAATCATAATAACACCATATACGTAAACGTGATTCAAATAATCATTTCTGTAAAATCATAATTTTCTTCAGCTCGATATTCACCAAACACCAAACCTGGTTTGAATTGTGTGACAGCAGATGAAGCTTCTGTTTCAGCTTCAGTTTTACCATGAAACCGTCCAAAACCTTGTACGAATTTGCCCTATAACTCTTCTTCAACCTCTCCACGACGTGCAGCTGAAAGATAGCATAGAAATGAAGAGAAAGAAGTCGGCAAAATTTTCCTTTCAATAAAAAGCTATAATCGACTCTCCCATCCTTATCTTTTCTTCTTTCTTTTCTTTTTTCTTCTCTTTCTTTTTTTCTAATTTCCTTTTTTNTTTTTTTTTTTTTTTTTTGTCTTCTTTCCCTTTTGGTTTCCTCTTCCTTCTTTTTCTTTTTTTTTTTTTTTTTTAATTTACAATATGAGATTATTAATACTAATTCACTTAAAGCTTTTGAACGTGCTTACAAATTAGGTGCTTACACAAGGAGTGTTACTTGTCTATAGGAATAACCTTGGTACTTAACACTCTCCTATGCAGTATAGACATATAATGCATAGCGGCTGACAACTAGGAGAAGAGTCGCAAGTATGAATAGACCATCACTATGCATTTCTGATTTTAGATGCTAACCAACCTGAACTCTGTTTTTATCCATTCATTTAATCCATTTAGCTGACTTTGCTATGTCGCATACCTTACCATTTACCCCATTTTAATTTAGTGTACATGTTATCGCTTTCTTTAGTTATACGCATCCTTATCAACTATTTTTAGTTACCACTCCAACTCTAATAATCCAACGAATTATAGAATCAGCGTAGTCCCTGTTTTCGACCTCGGACTCATCGAGTATACCTATTTATTTGCTTATACTTAGGTTAAGAATAGGACAACTTGACAGATTATAAATGTATAACATTAAGCATGTTCAACGCATAGTACATTAAACGCATAAGAAGCTTAATAATAATAGATAAACGCAACAACAAGTTTTTGCACTTTAAATCTGTTGCACAACAGTAGTAAAGTCGAGAGTAAGGAAAAAGAGTAAAGAAGCTAAAAACCTGGAAGAGGATTATATGAACGCATAGGGAACACTATGTTGGATGGATAGTTTGTATATTTGAGTCAGTTGGACACATAAGATGAGTTGGTAAAGGTTGGGTTCATTTGGACTTAACACCTCATAAGGAGGAGGTGTCAAGGTTGCATATCGGATGTGTCATGCAGGGTGACAGGTGGCAAACAAGTGGCAAAAAGAGAAAAGAAGTTGGATTCATCCCAAAACTATAAATAGGACCTTGGGGGAAAAGGAGCGGGAGATGTTCAATAAGTCTGAGTTCTGAAGAGAAAGGAGAGAGAAGGTAGGAAGGAGGAATCCTTGCGTCCGTAGGGGAAGTCTGCAGTCAAGAGACAAGGTGTTCCTAGCAATTTAGCTACCTTGCATCCAACAAGTTGTTGGTATTAAGGGAAACTGAAGCGGCTTTGCGTCCAACAGTGTTATCATAGAGGGGAATTTATCAGCTTTGCATTCAAGATAAACTCTGCGTTCTAGGTGAACGCTGCGTTCAAGTTGGACCTTGCGTCCAAGAGAGGTTGACGCATCCAAAAGGGAAACAAGTAGAGTTATTTGTTAAGCTGCACCTTGCGTTTGCTGTCAACCTTGCGTTCAAGGAGCAAGGTTGAGTCCAACTGAGCTACCAGCAAAGGAAAACAGCTACCTTAAGGTTTTAGAGTCTCAAGCCTTGCGTCCAAGAAGCTTAGGAAAGAGAATTAGAAGGAAGGAAAAGGAACTACTCTTGAGCAAGTAATATGTGAGTAACACTTGCGTTTTTCAAAATATAAATGCATTCTCTGTGATTAATAGCAATGGTTTTGAAGTTTGGATTAAACATTCATGAGTTTTCAACATGTATAACATGCGTTTATATTTAAAAAGCATTTGAGCATGCTGTTTGATATTATATGATTTTACAGAAATGATGATTTGAATCATGTTTTACGTATATTGTGGGACTTGTGTGATTTGACTAAGTTGTTGAGAAATATGTTTTGCGGTAATGATGATTTGAATCTATGTGTTTATGATTATGGTGTACAATAATTTTAACATGTTTGTTTTCAAACTAAAGATAGTTTTACAAAAACTGTTACTCACTGAGCTGTTAGCTCATCCTTTCATATGTTTTCCATTTTTCAGGTAGCATGACAGTTCTCGTTGCCCGTCGAAGTCGAGGTTTGTCAAGAGTTAATGGTATCACCGTCCTAGAAAGTGTAGTTAAATGGGAATAAAGGAAGTTCGATAGTGGGAGTCGACCAGAAAGTCGATGACTGTTGTCTTCACGCTCTGTCTCGGGCTACGAGAGGGTAGTTCGGAATGGGGTGTGACAATCACTCATAGCATGTTATCATTAGCAAAAGTTATAGCTAATAACCATGATGAAATCAATGATGAAGGAAGGTGAAGACATTTCACTTATCAATAATTTATGAAATGTCGTGGTTTGGAGCAAAAGTTGTTGAAGACAAACATGACCATCGAATACATATGACCTTCCTCTCGCTTAAGGGGAAGAAAAACATTACAATTTATTCTCATTATATATATACTCTCCTCCACACTCTTTGAATTTGAGAAAAACATTCAAAATTAATTTCTTTTTTTAAAAAAAAAACTGAAATTATTCTCATTCCCTGGATTAGAATTGAAAGTAGAATTGTGAGAAAACCAGGAAGAAATGCGTGAAAACGGGTGATTTCAGGTTTTCATTTGGTGGGTTGAGTGAAACCATTGGACTTTTTGGTCTGTCTACTTATGTGCTATATATGTATTTTGGGTCTCTACTTATGTGCTATATATGTATGTGCTATATATGTATTTTGGGTCTGATTATCACTTATGCAACCAACTCTTAAAAATATGTTTCATAGTCAATTTTTAAATTATAATAGCGATCTTAACCATTTTAAAATCACTCTCATACATGTCCTAGATCCCATATTTGATAGTAAATTCCAATATAGTCACCAAATCATTAAGCACTTCAAATCCTCAAGTAAATGATGGTTACCCAAAAAATATGGATACTTCACACTTGATTTGTAGACAACATTTTGCTATATTTGTAAATAAATTGACTCATTTTGCTATATTTGAATGTAACCCTATATTGTCATACATATTTTATTTAAACATAAATGAAAATGAGTTGAATTTATATTATAGATACTATATTTATTAAAGTTTTTTTTTTTTTTTTAAATACAAATCTGTATTTAAAATTTTTAAGTTCAAAATTTGGATGCAATAAAAATACAACCTAATTTTCAAAATTTGAACTATTTAAATCAAAAAATTTATAAACAAATTTAAAAACACATCTAGATAACCTACCAAACAAACCATTTTTGTAGTTACTTCATGTAAGAGATGTAGCTAACATTAATATACCATCTTTGATCCATTGGTGGATTTAGGAAAATGAAACCCTTTTTTTCTCTCTTAATTTAGCTTTCCTAAATTCTTCTCTTATTTTTTCCTTTTTCTTTCTGCTGTCTACAAAATAAACTTCATTAATAGCACCATCATCCCACATATGTTTACAGAAAACATTTCAAACTTCAACATGTATCTAAAAGAAAGCTAACATTCAGATGAACAAGTAGATATGGAGAAATGAAGAACCTCCGAATCAGATATCCCATCTCTTTTTGACCCTGAACATTAGAGCTGCAGACCTAATGTCATCTTGTGGAACTTGTAACATGAATTGTACTTTCATCTTCATTGGAGCTGTTTTTGCTTTTCCGGCTTCATCTCCAACCTGAAAGTCATGGTTTGTGATTGCCTCAACTACTAGCTAAGCTCAAATCGTTGTTTGATAACTATTCAACTGTTATCTTTTATGTTTTATCCTTTCAACTAGATTTGTTTCCAGCGTTTTCATTAGTATTCTTTCAGAAATGCCTTAACAGCTGAAACTACTTACCCACAGAGAAGCCCAGCTGAGTCGCTCCTTTGTATCATAACCAGCTTTAAGTTTCAAGTCTTTCCCATATGTGTGCTTGTACACCGTGCTCCAGTTGTCAGAATCCAAATCATACCAATAGCTGACAAAGTCAATTGCGAAATTATAGATTTAGGACAAGGGTTTTAAGCTATATCTTAAATGGACTACAATCAACGATAAGAATTAATAATCAAACATCTTTTACAGATTTTGAAACCTAACCTCAATTTATCAGAAGGACCAAACCGACGCTTGAATGCAAATGACAATGCATTTGAAGGCAGAGAAACTTTTGGAATAAATGAAAGTGCCTCATCCTGCAAAGGGTTCAAACATTGTCAAGAGTAAAAGAACAGCAAGCAATTCAGTACAAGCCATGCTTGCATCTTTTTGGTCATAGTAAGTCCAAGATACAAGGCAACAACAACTTTGACAAATATCATATTCTAACCTTGTAGCTGTATCTTAGCTCCAATTCTTCATCCTTGTAATGAGCAGCACAGGTGCCATTCAGAAATTGCCCTTTAAGAACACCATTAATTGTCATTCCCCGGTTCACTTCCTCCTCTTCTCTTTCTTCCAATGAAACTTCACCCATGGGAAACTTAAAAGTTGCTCTTGGCTAAAGAATATCAATATTGGTCAAAGTATAGTCAACTTTAACAGCTCAATAAAAGGTTTCCAGTGACAAAATACCAAACATTCAGCAAATGGAAAGTAATATAGTACAGTCCATATAAATATTGGGAGTGCCACTGAGGGTTAAGATTCCCAATTCACTAAAACTCACCATTCCAATAGAAGGAACAGGTGAAGACAATTCCAAGGAGTAACCAGGATCGGCAATTTTAGCAACCACACCAAGCTCTCCTTGTTGAGCCTGAAACAAACATATCTAAGCTCATAAACCATCGCATAAAGGAACAATCCGGTATTCCAATAGATATCAACAGTCAACCATAACCATCCCTGTTCTAGGCTTCCAGCACACACTCCAGCAAAAGAAAATGAGAAATGCAGCTTACATTCTAAATTGACAGTAATTTCTCGGGCATATGATCTTATTTGCTCGAAATACTTGGTTCGGCATCAAGAAAAACACAGAAACAAAACAAATTGAGACCTAAAAAGCAGGACAAAAAAACCTTAATATCATGAGCAGCATGGAAGTGCAACCTAGGGCCAACATCGATAGAAGAACGGAGGAGAGCATTGTGTTCGTCAGGACTATAGTGAATGGAGAGATACTTGGAATGAAATTGCAATTGAGAATCGGTGATTTGGCCCTTGTTGTCGTTCTGGAAGGAGAGCTTGATCTTGGCGAGGTTCTCGAGGAGCTTGCATGAGACTTTGTGGAAGAAAATGGAGGATTCACTGTCGAATTCGGTAGTGACTCGAATGGCGGGTCTCTTGGAGAAAGGCAAAAAGGGACGAATTGGAGGAGGAGGAGGAGGATCGAGAGATGGGGAAGGGGGAAGTGAGAGAAGGTAATTGGAATTGGGGTGTTGAGGAGCGGAGGATTCAAAGTCCGCCATTGAAATAGAAAGGATTAGGATATTTGAAGCAAAAGAAGCAGAAGGGAGGAAATGAAGAATGGGATTTTTAGGATTTTGGCGGAACGTTGATAGGGAAATGAATGAATGACGCCCCTTTCCTTTATTTTCTTCCAGATTTTAAATTCAAAATCTCCATATATTTCAATTACCTTTTCTTTTTCTTTTTTTTTTTATTCCAAAAATGTTAAAATATCATTTTGGTAGCTACATTCTATAGCTTCATTTTTATAATCTCAAGTGTTCTAATTTAGTTTATGCCCTCTCAATGAATTAAAGAATTAGTCCTTATATAATTAGTTTGTGGTTGCTTTTTAAATATGAAATTAGTTTAGCTAAATTATAAAAAGAAAAAATATCATTGAACTTTATAGTTTTTGTCAAAAAAAAATATATCATGAAATTTAAAAAAATATATATTTAAAAATATCTTTACAATTAGTTTGGCAGGAGATATTTTAAAAATACTCTTAAGTTTTAAAAAAACTTAAAAATACTTAAACTTAAAAAAAATTAAATAAAGTTATTATTAGTATATTAACAAAAATCATCAAAACCTCGTTATAAAATACCTCTAAATTTTCAAAATATGCATTCCCTTATCTTATAAAAAAGGTTTAAAAAAAAAAATGCTTTTACCATTTTTCTACACCAATCGCCTTCCTCTTTCATTGTCTCTCTCTTCCCAATTTCAAGTTATGACCTAACACTTCTCTATTTTATCCTCTCTTCTTCAATTTCATCTTACTCCTCTTTGTATTACTTGTTTGACCTTTGTTTATCCAAAAAAAAGAAAAAAATTGTCCATTCAGGTAAGGTATAAGAACTATAAAAAGGAGAAAAAGAATAATGCAACCCTATACCTTAGGTCTTACATTTCTTTAATAAAGTTGTACATTAGTAGTTGAGTGCATATTAATATTAATAGTCCAAATATTATTATTATTTTTTTTTGCTTAGTTTTAAGAGGGATTTTGATTTTGATTTATATTTTGTTGATGAGAAAATTTGTGTAAAAGTTGGACAAAAGGAAAAAAGAAAAATAAAAGTGAGAGTATCCTATATGAAAGATAATGAAGATATCTACATGTATACTTTTTTTTGAAATTGGTTCTCTTTTAACTCAAGATAACTTCAAATAAACTGATGACATGCTAATGGTAGAAGCATTTTTAAACTTTTTTTTAAGAGGTTAAGAGTATTAATGCAACTTAGTTCGATGATATTTTTTAAACGAGATATAAACAATTTTGTCCATATACGGTAAGGGGTACTTTTTAATTTTTTAAAAGTTCATGGGTATTATTGAAACTTTTGAAAGTTTAAAGGTATGTTTTTTAAACAAAATACAAACGATTTTTGGATGGTAAGAGTATTTTGAGCTTCTTGAAACTTTTGAAAGTTCATAAGTGTTTTTGTCACAAAGTACAAAGTTTAGGAATATTTCCTATAATTAAGTCAAGTAGCTTCCTTTAGCTCTATAAATCTTGAAAGCATATTCACTTTACGTCTTCCATTTATGAAAAATTATTACTAGTATTATTATTGTTTTATCAAATTTGATAAAAATTAACGAAAATTTACTTCAAACTAACGCATACAACGAATTTTAAGATCTAAAGATAAAGTAAAAGATTCAATTTTTTCTTAAAGGGAAAAAGATTTAAATTTGTGCATTTAGAATTATATGGACTATAATGAAATGAGACCTTAACACTACGTTATCGAAAAATCACATTGAAACTAATCATAATTTTGTTAGATACATAAAATTATCCCATTTTCTGAATGATATCCACATTTATGATTGCTCCAAATCCAATTAATTGACTATGTTGATGCGGAAATCTAAGATAAATTTATTTGTGTGAAAGAACAATGCGTAGGATCGGTATGGCAATTTTAGAGGAGGAATAGGGTTTATTAAAACTAATTAAAATTTTTTTACCAATGTGGGTTCTCTTTGCAAATAAGTAGGTTAAACAATAATTTTATGCAAATAAATTCACTTTGAATTAAACAAGAAATTAACAATCACACTTTAAAGCACCCTATTTAATTTTTATAAAAAGATTGGTAATGAATATAGAAAATTAATAACGACCAATCAAAATATACAAATATGAGCAATTAATCTCAAGAATTAAAATTGGCAATTAATTTCATGCAATAAAATATAATAACAAAATTTAATTTCAAAAATAAATTAGGAGAGAGATAGAGAAAATGACATTGTGAATTTTATAGTGGTTTGGCACAACCGGCCTACGTCCACTTCCCAAGCTCTTCTGGGGTATGTCACTAGAAATCATATCGACTCTTTCAACGACCGTTACACCGCTCTTTTTGCAAGTTCAAGACCAAACTCAATTGTTTTTACGGATAATGATCAAACCGTTATAATTGCTTTTTTTCGGGATCAAAAGCAACCCTCACAAAAGTTTGGAAATGAAGAACAAGATGAGAAAACTCCCTCAAAGAGTAGATTTACAAGTTTTGAGCTCACAACAAATCAATCCTCACCATACATAAATCTCTCTAAAAAATTAGATGAAAAGAAAAAAATTGAAGCTTGGTGAGAGAGTAACAATGGTGGTTTGGTAAATTATAGAGGATTGAAAATAATTAAAGTTGTGTAATTTTGGAGAAGATGAAGTGTTTAAAAAGAGATGGGAGTAGGTAAAAACCAAATTAATTTGGGCCATTAGATCTTTGTAAAAGAAAATTGAATAATGGAGATTTAAACTAAACTAGCTGTTAGATACAAACATAAAATAATATTAAATTCATTCTTTTTAAAAGCAACTAGCACACAAACATATATACAAATATTAAATTCATTTTCTTTTTAAATTCATTTTTTTTAATCATTTTCTTTTTAACCAATCCAAAAATCAAAAACCCACCAAATGTCACTTCTCCATTGTTTCAAGTGGCACCTTTCAATTGGTCTACTTTGATGAAAAAAATATGTCACTCATTAGCTCAAGATTTTTCCGTTAAGCTTTTATCGACCATATATTCTTCGTTTGAACTCCAATTTGAGTGATTCAAAATGTGTTGGATTCATTATTCCAAGCTCCATGCAATGGAGACTACAAAATACTCAAATTATTAATAAATTAATTTAGGTTTGTTATCATCAAAACATTGATTAATTAATTTGAGATTAAGGGCCAGAAAGCCAATACAATGAACCTACAAAAGAGAGTGTCTTTCCTCACTGTTGTGGCAGATGTCATGTTCAATTTGATGTTTTAGTAAGAAAACAAGTAAAGCTTAAAGTATTAAACTCTAACTTTGAGAAATCCCTTACCTTCTAAAGAGCTCTCATGGTATATTTATAGGACTAATTGTCCTAAACACTTTTGGATTCAGTTTTAGAGTTTCTTTAAGCTACAACTTGTTAGATGTTACATTTGACAGATCTAAAGTCCAAAAATTTGTTGTGCGTTTATCTTTATTATTAAGCTTACTACTAGGAGTTTAACATATTATGCGGTTAACATGCTTAATACTATGTGTTTCTAGTCTGTCAAGTTTTCCTATTCTTAACCCAAGTATAAGCAAAGAAATAGGTTTATTCGGTGAGTCCGAGGTCAAACACAGGGACTATGCTGATTCTAAAATTCGTTAGATTAATTGAGTTGGACTAATAACCAAAAATATTTAATGAAGGATGCGTTTAACTAAAGAAAGCAATAACATGTACACTAGATTAAAAAGTGGAAGATGGTAAGGGATGCGACACAGCAAGTTCAACTAAGTGGATTAAATGAATAGACAAAAACAGGGTTCGGGTTGGTTAGCTTCTAACATTAGAAACGCATAGTGAAAATCAATTCATACTACAACTCTTCTCTCGGTTGTCAGCCGCTATGCGTTATATGTCTATAACGCATATGAGAATATGAAGTGCTAAGGTTATTCCTATATCTAAGTAACACTTCTTAGCCTTGTCAATTGAGTTCCACAATTATTTACCCTCTCGAGCATTCTAATTGTTACTACTTATATCGATTAGCTAGATGGACATAAGCATCAGATTAAGATTACAATTGACAAGATGAAATAGTTACACTATGGTTCTTATTTAGATGCTAATGCAACCCATGACCCTTGAAAGATTAGCTACTCATGGATTAAAAGTAATAAGCGGAAAGTGTAGAGAAATGGATAGACATGGAAGAATTGTAGATTAATGAGAGAAATACAATCTTAGACAGTTCAATGTCTTGATAACAAATCTAAAATCAAAGCTAGAAAAAGATAGAAAGCAGGAAGGCGTTTCAATGTCTTGAGTCGTCGGAATGGAAGCGTGAGATCGGCTGTGAAATGGTCAGGTGGATGGAAGACTCTTATCTTTCGAGCTATTCGTCTCCGGTTATTGTCTGGAAGGGATTCTGCTGTCACTTAGGAATTCTTTCGAGAATCAACAACATTTTTTCAGCTTGCAGGTCTGCCCTTTTATAGAAGCTACGTTCGTAATCAGCGGCAAATCTGCGTGATTGGAGGCACAATTAATGTTTTGCATCTATCTCGTCTAATTGCATAATTCTAGGTTCAATTTAGATCCACCACTTTAGCCGCAGATCATGCAAGTCAGTCTTCCAACAATCTCTCAAGAGTCTAACCTGATTTTTCGCTACCTTGCGTTTCACATGTAAGACGCATCTTGAGGTTTTCTGTGTTTTTGCACTAAAGTATGCGTTTTAGGCTCATAAACATATCAAACAATTATCTTCATCAATTTACAAGAGTAAAACGCATAGAGAGATTTATCAATAGAAATTAACTAATACTACCGCATAATTCTCTATTAAACTCTATTTTTCTAAGATAAAGACAATAATAACTTGTATTTCTACAAGTTATCACACCTCCAAACTTAGAGAAATGCTTGTCCTTAAGCATAATTTCTATCTAAGAAACATTAATCAGCCCAAAAAAATTTTCAAAGCAATGACTAGTCTCTCAGAATGCTATACTTAATCAACTACCCATTAGTTACATTACTTTTCTACTTGTACATTCTTTTCTTTAGAAACGGGTCTAATTTGTATGCAACAAGCTTTCTTTTCAAAATTCTTTACTCATTATTCACAAATTTTTTGTTTCTTCTTTTAACTATGAGTCTGAAAAATGAAGATATAAAGTTCCTTTTTCTTTCATTTATTTTATTGTTTATAAGTTAAGTAACCATGCGTCGAGTAGGGTTACCCACCTTCATTTTGACATACCAACGATTGGGTGCATGGAGGCAGCCAACTACGGGCAAGTCCCCTTCTCGACTAAACTCATATCTAAGTTCGGTTTCCTCACTAGACATTAGAGTTTGTTATTTTATTTTGTCTATGCGTCGTTGATTACGATTACCCACCTTCGTTTTAACATACCAACTATGGGGTGCATGAAGGAAGCCAACTACGAGCAGGTGTCATTCTCAACTAAACTCTTAACAAGATGAATGTATTAATCTTGCCAGCGGAGTTTTGCATTTCATGATTTTTTTTTTTTTTTTTGGTAATATAGATATGATTGAAATCAGTTCTTCATATTTTTATCTTTGACAGTTCAAACCTCTTCCACCCCCAAACTTGAGAGTAGCAAGGTCCTCATTGCTTAAATTGTAAACAAAGATTATGTTGAAAAATTTTGTAAAAGAGGTTTGAATTGGCAGCTTGCATGCATGCAAAGTAGGTTTGCTTTTCTAAGGAATAGTATGCAGAAGCATTGAAAGTAATCTAACTTAAGAGTGGCCAAAGGGTGTAAGCATGATTATCATCATAGTGACTAACTTTTCAACGCAAAGATAAAAGTTGGAAATAATTAAATATACTCAGAATGAATTTAAAACAAGGGAAAACGCAAAGAGGTAACTTGTAAGACCCTAACTCAGAATTCTTAAGATGGCTAGTAAGAGAAGGAGTAAGAAAAGAAGTAAGATTAGTTGAACGCCTAATATTAGGAAAAGAATGGATATTCCACTAAGAGTGAGAGTGAAGGATTGAAGGCATAGTTTGGAGATTAGTTAAAAATTTAGATGTATTTTTTAGCATAGTCCGGTTGATGCATAGCTGGTAAAGCGTTAAAGTGTGGTACTTTAATTTGGAAGGAATTTGATATTGAATTTTGAAAAGGGAAACAAGCATTAGGAAAAAGAGGAAACGCATGGCTCACACTTAGTCTTGGAAATTAACAAATTATGGGATTAGCTTTGGAGGGTGTTAAGCTAGAAAGAAAAGAGAAGCTGAGGAACCTTAAGGTGTGAGCAGCATGCGTTGAAGGTTTTTTATGCGTTAGTAAAGATTTTGGTGTTGATAAAGAAGTCTATGCTCAAAGACCAGGACATTTAGTGTTTAAGGTGACTATGACCGAAGGGTTGCTGTGTGTTGAGGGATGGCTACCAGCTATGCGTTGAGGAGCCCAATTCCATGGTAAATGGAAATATAACTTTCATTTCAGGTAAACGCATAGGTTGTAACTCAAGTTTAAAGGGTAGGAAGTTGGACGCTTGGTACGATTCGGTAAGGTACAAATGCAAAGTAGTGTGTGTTTGAGACATTGATGTCTAGTAATGTACGGTGAAGAAACGAGTTCAAAGGTATTATGGCAGAAGTTAAAAGAAGTAAGTAATGAAGCTAAAACCTTAAAGGAAACTTCAGTGGACGCATAAGGGCAGTACGATTGAATGAATACTTTGTATATTAGAATATGTTGGGCGTATGAGATAAGCTTATAAAGGCTAGGTGGCTTCATATAAACTTGACACCTTATAAGCAGGAGGTGTTAGAAAGTATGTTAAGTGTTTCATGCAAGGTGACGCTTGGATAAATGCATGATTGGTTAAGCATGCAGCTTGACATGTGGCAAGCAAATGGCAAAAGAGGAGAAGAAGTAGTATAAATGGGACCTGGAGGAAAAAGGAGCGACTGATGATACCGAAATAAGGATTCTTGAGAGAAAGGAGGAATCCTTGCGTCCGTAGTAGAAGTCTGCAGTCAAAGGAAGAAGATATTCTTGACAACTTAGCTATATCTTGTGTTAAAGAATTGTCTTGCATCTAAAAGGGTTAGCCTTGCGTTTAAGTTTCATGGTAAACGATGCGTCCAAGTTGGACCTTGTACGATCGACGCATCCAAAAGAGGAGTAAGGAAGAGTTGGGATGCACCTCGTGTTAGCTATCAACCATGCATCCAAGGGCAGAGTTGCGACCAACCGAGCTGCTAGAGAAAAATAAAGCATTGCGTTCCAGAGTTAGAACGCTGCGTCCAAGAAGCTTGGGAAGAGGAAATAGCGGGAAAGAGGAGAAACTATCTTTTAAGTAATTAGTGAACGACACCTTTCTTTCTTTAAAAATGTTATTCTGATTTTATTCTGAGCTATGATTTGATGAAAAGTGTTTATTTGAATATATAGTTCACAAGGCATGTCTTATCTGTTTTCTATAAGTTGTTGAAAAGCATGTTGTGAGATGTGGTTTATTGAAAAATATTTTATTTTTCATGAAAGGTTTCATATGAACTAATTATATAAAATGTTGATTTCTAAAATGTTTTAGAGGAGGCTCAATGCTGAGGGACATGAAAAGGCATGTGAGTTTCTTCGGGACCTAGTACTGATGGACATGGAGAAGGTACTTGGGCAACCCGCCATGTTCCTATGTGCACATAGAGGTTAATATTGTTGGTGCGTCGAGTTTTGCTCCGCATCGAGCCAAGAATGATTTCGACGTTGGGTGTGTTGAGTTTTGCTCCACCCCAACTACGGATGTTTTCGACATTGAGAACGCTGAGTCTTGCTCCGCCTCAACTAAGGGAAATTGTTGAGAACAAACTGATTTTATGTACAATTACCCTAGAATGTATTTATGTGATTTGATTAAAAGTTGAAAGTATGATTTTATAGAAATGATGATTTGAATTAAGTATTTTGTGATATAATGATGATAACATACCTGCTTTTAAACTAAAGATAGTTTCACAAAATCGGTCACTCACTGGGCGTTAGCTCATCTCTTTATATATTTTCCATTTTCCAGGTAGCATGACATTTCCCGTTGTCCATCGAAGTCGAGGTTTGTTAATAATTAATGATATCGCCGTCCTAGGAAGGATGATTAAACAGACATTATGGAAGTTGCGCTGCAAAGTCGATAATAGGGTCGATAACTGCTGTCGTCATGTTCCGTCTTGGGCTATAGGAGGGTAGTTAGGGAAGGGGTGTGACATAACTAGAAATTCAATGCGGTGAAGAAATTGTTATTCAATTAATCGCATGTTCCACAACGCATACTTTTGGAGAAGATAATTATAATGAAAATTTCAAGGTACATTAACGCATAATATTAATGCATGACTGGTGAACGTAGCGTTCTCAGTTCAATTATGCGTTGGACGCAAGCATGAATGGCAGAATATGCGGTGAAATCAAATAATTTGCATAGAAGCTCGATGCATAATTTCATGCTTATTTAATTTACCCTACTCCTAAAACTGAATTCAAAGAAAGAAAACTAAATACTAAAAACAAAGTAGGAATAAAAGAAAGTAAGCAAGAGTAAAAGAAAGCGTCCCTAGAAAATTAGGCGTTCAGCAATGTAGGGTTTTTTCAACGCAAGCTTAGTTATGCTTGCGTGGGTCATTGGAGCCTTTATCGTGTTCAAGGTTCAACGCAAAGGAGACAATGAATTACAGTATGCTCTCCCTCAAGTGCACGTACTTACGATGTGTTGGTCTGGTTTCTAGCTCATGAGTTAAAGGCTCTTCTAATAACGGCTTGATCTTTGTCGTGGATCTATTGCTCCAGTCTGATTTCTCAAATATACGATTAGAGAGTAATTTAATTTCTTCCTCTTCACCATGTTCATTGTCTTTGAGGACTTCATCTTTCAACGCTGCGTTTGTGGGTCTTGTCTTTTCCTTGATATCAGTGATTATTTGACAAGATTGAAAGTCATTAGGATCTTTCAATGCGTTAACCATATTAAATTTTACCTGTTGATCACCTATGCGGATCGTTGATATTCCTTCTTGGATGTCAATCAGGACGCATCCAGGAGTGGCATCTTTATATATAGAGGCAGGTTCTGCCTGTGTTGCTTTTTCTCTCCTCTCTCTATTTTCCTTTTCTGATTCGGTGGAAGATGATGGTTGATTGACATTATGTATAGTACTCTCCATCGGTTGACTCGTTGTTGGAGCGTCTAGAGGCTGCAAGTTTCCTTGCGTCCTTCGATCTTGCATAACCGTGGGATTAGTTTTCCCACGTACCAATGTCATATCTTGACATTGTTCTTTTAAGTTCCCTCTTGGAACTTCATTTGTACTTAACAATGCTCCTTGTGTTCGATTCTTAAGCTCACCCACAATTTGACCCAATTAAACTTCTAAATTTCTGATTGCAGTGGCTTGATTCTGGAGCCTCGCTTCATTTTTATAAATGAATTCTCGTAAAAGAGATTCCATGGAAGACGATGAGGATGATACAGGTGCTTGCGGATCCCTCTGAAACTGATGATACTGGCCTTAATTCCCTTGGTTGAAACCAGGAGGGTTGCCTCTCTGCAGCTGCTCCTTAGTCTTCTGCGTTTGTTGTTGATTTCCACCCCATTCGAAGTTAGGGTGGTTCCTCCAACCCAGATTGTACGTCTCATAGTAGGGGTTGGTTTGAACATCAAAGACTGACTGGGGGTTGTAGGGACACATGTCATACAAGTGCCCCGCACCATACTGCACGCAACTTACAGACGCTATCGGATTCACTGCGTTCATCGCGTTCATGCAGCAACTGATCCACCTGATTATTCAAGGCTATCGTCTTCAGCAGAGATGTCATGATTATCATCTGTGCTGAGAGATTGGTGGCAGCATCAGCTTCAAGCATTCCAGCTTGCGTTCGCCTTCTATCGGTGGAGCGGAATCCATATTCGTCGTCCACCCACTCATTAGTATTCCACGAAATTCTGTCCAGAATATCTACGGCTTGCGAGTAGGTCTTATTCATTGATCCTCTTGCTTATGCGGACAATTCCTCGCTACGATTGGTCCTTCTTCGATTTTGCCTTGTCCTTCGTCTGAAGATCCTCTCAATCTCAGGGTCAATATCAAGTTCTGGATTGCTCCTGTCACTCAAATACTGTTTGAAGCTTCTGGCATAAGAGAAACTCACAATACTCCCTTGACTGAGGAATTCCTACAACAAAAATAATCCAAAAAATATTAAATCAATGCAAAAATCCTCGGCAACGGTGCCAAAAACTTGTTATTGACAGATCTAAAGTCCTTGGCAACAACGCCAAAAACTTGTTGTGCGTTTATCTTTATTATGAAGCTTACTACTATGCGTTTAACATATTATGCATTTAACATGCTTAATACTATGCATTTCTAGTCTGTTAAGTTTTCCTATTCTTAACCCAAGTATAAGCAAAGAAATAGGTTTACTCGGTCAGTCCGAGGTCAAACGTAGTGTAAGCACTGACTTGTAAAACCAAGTGTTGGGGAGAGCAATGCGATTGAGGTTATGCATTGCTAAAGGAAAAAGTAGCCGAAAAGTAGAGCAAAATTTTGGTTAAGGGTTGGCCAAGACCATGCGTTGGTGAATGTAGTGGGAAGTTGAATTATTTGAGAAACTATGCGTTGTTGATTGAATCACGAAAGGTTATGAGATGAAATAGTCGTCGCATCGAAGGATAAGTGCTCATTGGCGAGGAAAGAAATATGCTTGAACTATGCGTTGAAGTCACCATGCGTCGAAGACAGCCATGCGCTAAAGTCACACTGCGTCCACAATAGAACGGTCTTGACGCGATGAAGCTAGTAGTGTGGATGACTATGTTGTATGCGTCGGAAGTAGGAGGCGCCGAGAACACCATGCGCTGAGAGTGGTTAGTGGCTGAAGGCGCTGAAGGAGAGTATAGACATGAGTGCCTTGCGTCGAAGAGAAGACCCGCGCCAACCTACGAGTGAGGGATAAGTCGGCATTATCATCTCGGTACTTGTGAGGGATAAGTCGACAGTATATATAGGTGAGTTTAATCACTTTTAGACATGTTTCGAGAGCTTAAGTCGGTTCCATCTTTCAGAGAAACCACCAGAGAAGGAAGAGGAAGGTGTTCTTATAGTTTTTGGGCGAAATTCTACCCGTTTTGGTGCTGAAATCTGAGTTGGAACAGAGGATTGATTGTAGACGCACAGACTAAATAGTGGTCGATGTTTGGAGTAAAACCACTCGAGGAAGCCGAGTTTAGGGCTGAAATTTTGAGGTTAGTATGTTAACATAATTCCTAACAAGTCTTATGAAGGATGGTTAAGCTAAAATTGAGGTTAATCACATGAATCTTTAGGTAAAACAGCAACTACAGAACTGTTATGCAATCTGGAGCAACGTGGAATGATTTTGACATAACTGGAGAACGAAAAAGAGTTAAGCCTTAAAATTTTGAGGTAAGGTGTGGAACTTAATTTTTTACAAGTTTGTAGAAGGAAAGAAGTCTTAATATGGGCTGGAAATGCGTTTTTAGCAGGGATTAAGCAGAGACATCAAAGCTGTAACAGTCAGCTTTGTTAAGAAGAAGATAAAGCTCAAAAGTGTTCTTTGAATTGAAGTCTAACAGAAGGGTAAACAACAACTAATAGTAATAGCCTTAGTATTTAAGGCTTGAGAATGAACTAATGAAAGCCTAACTGCATGATGAACTACAAACATTGTGCATATGCTGAGTTGTTATTTATATTAAAGTGAATGGAAAAGAAGTATAACAAGGAAAAGTATTTGTTTCAGGCCAAGAGGAGATAGGAAAGGCATATAAACCACTCAAGGCCTAGGAAGAATTGTGAGTGACACTTTTCTTACTTTAAAATAATTATGTTGAATATGATAGTTCGGTTTGCCAATAGAATATGATTTTGTGATCAAATGATTTATGAAGCATATTTATGTTCTTAAAGTTATTGAAAAGCATGTTTATGAAATGTTATCGATATAATAATTGCCCTGTATCCTCATGAATGATTTGCATATGATCTGTTTGTACAAAATGTTGCGTTTTTAAAAGGAAAATGTTTTAGAGGAGGCTCAATGCTGTTAAGGCATGTGAGTTTCCTCAGGACCCAGTATTTGGGCAACCTGCTTATAAAATGTTTTAGAGGAGGCTCAATGCTGAAGGACATGAGAAGGCATGTGAGTTTCCCCGGGACCCAGTACTGAAGGACATGGAGAAGGTACTTGGGTAACCCGCCATAGTCCTATGTGCACATAGAGGTTATATGCTGGTGCGTTGAGTCTTGCTCCGCATCGAGCCTTATATGTTTTCGACGTTAGGGTGTTGAGTTTTGCTCCACTTCAACTAAGGAAAAAGTATTGTATCTAAACTGTTTTCTTATGATTTGTTAAAAAAATCATGTATGAATTGATAAGGGCAATTAAGCTTGTCTTAACTAATACATATGAAGTGATTTCATGTTTTATACTTGACGTTGAACTCAGTTTTATTCCTGATGATTTCGAACTAAAATAGTTTGCTAAATTAGTCACTCACTAGGCTTTTAGCTCATGTTTTCCATGTTTTCTTTCCCCTCTAGGTAGCAAGTTCCTGGTGCTTTGCCTTCTCCCACTCGCCCTGCTTAAGCTTCGAGTCTCCGGAAAATCTGACTTGTTGAAGTGTTGTTTGTATGTTAAACCTTAATTAGGTGGCATGTAGATATGTATGTACAATTACCAGGGGTTGAACTATGGGTTGTGTAGGGACATGTAAAAGAGTTGAGAAATTTCGTTTTTGGCTTGAATATACTTTTCTATATGTGATGTTTAAAATGTCTTAGAATGTGGAGATTACATTGTAAACAGTTTAGAATGTGTGTGAAGGAATGGATGGTATGCGTCACAAGAGGGGTGATATATACTGTCCTCACGTCTCCTTTCAGGTTATGCAGGTAAACTTGGGAACGGGTGTGACACATAGAGACTATGCTGATTCTAAAATTCGTTAGATTAATTGAGTTGGAGTAATAACTAAAAATATTTAATGAAGGATGCGTCTAACTAAAGAAAGCAATAACATGTACACTAGATAAAAAGTGGTAGATGGTAAGGTATGCGACACAACAGGTTCAACTAAGTGGATTAAATGAATGGATAAAAACAGGGTTCGGGTTGGTTAGCTTCTAACATCAGAAACGCATAGTGAAAGTCTATTCATACTTGCAACTCTTTTCTCGGTTGTCAGCCGCTATGCGTTATATGTCTATAACGGATAGGAGAATATTAAGTGCTAAGGTTAATCCTATGTCTAGGTAACACTTCTTAGCCTTGTCAATTGAGTTCCACAATTATTTACCCTCTCGAGCATTCTAATTGTTACTACTTATATCGATTAGCTAGATGGGCATAAGCATCAGATTAAGATTACAATTGACAAGATGAAATAGTTACACTATGGTTCTTATTTAGATGCTAACGCAACCCGTGACCCTTGAAAGATTAGCTACACATGGATTCAAAGTAATAAGCGGAAAGTGTAGAGAAATGGATAGACATGGAAGAATTGTAGATTAATGAGCGAAATACAATCTTAGACAGTTCAATGTCTTGATAACAAATCTAAAATCAAAGCTAGAAAAAGATAGAAAGCAGGTAAGGCATTTCAATGTCTTGAGTTGCCGAAATGGAAGCGTGAGATCTGCTGTGAAGTGGTCAGGCGGATGAAAGACTCTTTTCTCTCGAGCTATTCATCTCTAGTTATCGTCTGGAAGGGATTCTGCTGGCCCTTTGGAATTCTTTCGAGAATCAACAACATTTTTTCAGCTTGCAGGTCTTCCTTTTTATAGAAGCTACGTTCGTAATCAGCTGCAAATCTGCGTGATTGGAGGCACAATTGATGTTTCGCATCTATCTCGCCTAATTGCATGATTCTTGGTTCAATTTAGATCCACCACTTTAGCCGCAGATCATGCAAGTCAATCTTCTGACAATCTCTCAAGATTCTGACCTGATTTTTCGCTACCTTGCGTTTCACATGTAAGTCGCATCTTAAGGTTCTCTGCGTTTCTGCACTAAAGCATGCGTTTTAGGCTCATAAACATATCAAAACAATTATCTTCATAAATTTACAAGAGTAAAATGCATAGAGAGATTTATCAATAGAAATTAACTAATACTACTGCATAATTCTTTATTAAACTCTATTTTTGTAAGATAAAGGCAAAAATAACTTGTATTTCTACAAGTTATCATTAGACCAATGGGTGTGGTGCCCTGTTTCTATATGACTAAGGTCAACCTTGGCTTTGGTCGAGGTTGAGCATCTTCCTCTAGGTTCATTTGGTCCTTGGGTGATGCTTGGAGCCAAGGCATGCATGGAACATGCCCCATTATCTATTTTGCTAGGCTTAGCCTTGGAGCTTGGTGATTTGGGCTTTGACATGAACTAACCCTCTCTCCTAAGTCCAAAATAGGCCAAAAGTGCTATTCTTATCCCAAAGTTGGCAATTTTTTGTGGTCTTGTTGCCTCTCTCCTTATTTTATATCGATTATACCCTTCAGTCTAAAATTAGACACAATAGAGTATATGTCACATCCTTACACAAATTACCTTCTAATCTAGGTAAAGATGCGAGGACAGTAAGCATCCCTTCTATGACAATTACTGTCTAACCTGTTTCCTTTCTTAAGCAACCTGTTAACTTATTAGACAATTTAAGTATAACTAAAAACATACATCTCACATTCCTTTGCCATATAATTTAACTTGTAAAGACTCAATGCATAAATAGAACCAAAACTATTTACAACAACTCATAATTACAAGTTTACAACTTCTCCAAACTTAGTCTAAATGTACAAGACAACTTTGGAATTCATTTCATACAAGGAAACTAGACAACTCAAGAGCTTGTAGTAGAAGCAGATGAGGCTAAGTAGGCTAAGCACTAGGAATTTGCTGGCTACCTGGTAATTAGAAAATAGAGAAAAATTGTGAGTTTGGCTGTCCAGTGAGTGATAAAATACATTTGAATAATGTAACATATATTCTATTAAGAAACTTTCACTAAGTATAAACATTAAAGAATCATGATTATTGATCGTATCAACTATAACTAGATAGTTTATAGGAACACGATTTACTTTAGACATCAACAACCATTCATATCCTTTTAACCTTAGTTGAGGTAAGGCCAACTTAATACACTTAAGTCACTTTTTCCCTATGTGCACTCCGCCATACGAACCAAAGCCTCCTTGTGTGCCAAACTAGGTGCCAAAGGCCTTATAATTTAAAGTTCCCAAATGCCTTCTCATTGTTCTTCAACATTGAGTTCCCGAGGTTTTCCCTAATGCCTTTTTATTGTCCTTAGCATTGTGTTTCCTCATAATTTGGGCTGCCCAAGTACCTTTTTCTTGTCCTTCAGTATCAAGTCCCAATATAACATTTCCAAGGTTGCCCTAACACCTTCTTTTTATCCTTCGGTATTGGGTCCCTTACATACATTTCTAGAGTATAATCATACTTATATTAATAGTACACAACCATGCTGCTAAATAATTCTTATTCAAAGAAACATTCATAATGATAAGCTTAGATAACTTTTAACTTAAAGGCTAACACTACTTCTAAAATCACATAGAAAAACATGCTTAGTAACCTTTGCATCCTCATGAGAATCATGCATTCAACCGTGCATTATCAAGGAAACACTAAAAAGAACATCAATTATATTTCGTTCCAAAGAAGACACATTGTAACTCACTCCTTTGCTTGTGTCACGTTGGCTCCAATGATGTGTGACAACTCCTATACACCTAGGTAACACATTCCCTATAAGTGTGTGCACATTGACTGGGCGCGACCTTGCAGTTGTGCGAGGCGTCCAACTACCTGGCATCTAACGACACTCCTCTTCAGCCACACATTACACAGTTTGTCGATGTCACCTGCACAACTTGTTACCTCTGCGGCTCCTGCCTACTCGCTTGTGCATGCAAAACTCCCAAAATAACATCTATAGCCTCACAACTGCCCCTTGCCACCAACACTTCCTTCCTTGTCTATCTTCTTCAACCTTGGTTGGTAGTCACCCGATGGCCTCCACAACACAACTACACTTATAGTCATTAAAACCAATATCTCTAACCATTTTCAATACTATTTTCTTCCATAAACCTCCTAACTTTCTTACCTTCAAGTTTGACCTTCAAATTCCCCTTCTACTTGAAATCCACCAATCCTCCGACCTTGTTCAAAATCACCCAAGAGCATGAAAAATCTCCATTTCTCTTCAAATTTGAAGTCCTTTCCAATGGAGTTTCCCTTCGGTAACCCTCACACTCCAATTACTGATTTTGAAAGGATTTGTTAAAACAATTTCTCACTTAGCACAAACAAATTTTGCAAACCCTCATTTTTCTTTCGATCCTCTATATATACCCCTTTCATTCGGCTTCATGCAAATAAGAGCAAGCCACCTCTTACTTCCTAATTTCCACTTTAAAGGTTAGCTTGCTACCATAGCCTCTCCCGAGTTACCCTCCTAACCCTAAAAGAGGCGTAGAGACAGCAGACATTGACTCCTTACGACATCTACTGTCAACTAACTTCCCAAGCATGACTCATCCAAGCATAAATTTATAACTCACCTCCAGGCCACAAATGATAATCTCAAAATAAACCTTTATAAAATTATCAACAAAGTATAATACACAACACCTCTCTCTTAGATCCCAATATGTACAATGCTAGATCTAAGTATAAAATATTTACAAAGCTCAAAAACTAAATAGTAGATCCAATCGAGTTCGACAAGTAGGCTAAGCACCCCGATTCCGCTCGCTACCTGGAAAGTAAAAAAACATTTGAAAGCATGACCTAAATAGCCCAGTGAGTAACAAGTTTTGAAAAACTATTTTTGGCTTAAAAACTTGGTGAGCACTTTCCATGTTACCGCAAGTGTATGGGTCAAATTATAATATAAGACGGTTAAGTCTGAATATTGTTCCACAAAGGATCCAATTGTGAAGGTTTAAGTTACTTAGCTATTCTAGAATTGAATCAATTTTATTTGAGGATTCAAATTGAAGTTTTAATTTTGAATAACTAAAATAGAAAGCAAGTAAATAAGAAACACAAGAGTCAAAATGAGTTCTAAGGTAATGAATCCTTGCTTACTTCATTATGCGATACTCTAGGATTCGTGGATTTTATTGTAACTCATATGCTTAAGTCTAGAAACATAAATCCAAGTTATTTTCTTTCAAAAACAACATTTTCTCATTCAACTTAATCGATTACTAATTTCTTGAAACCAATACAAATTACATGGCATTAAGAATAGTCTTCAGCAACTTTCATTGTTAACCTAACTATTTTCATGATAGATTAACAACAATTCATTGTTATAGATCCAATTAGACATACAATTAGTTCAATCATACATCTAACCTAACATTCAAGGATGGTCAATCGACAAGAATCAAGCACAATAACAATGAAAAACATATTCATTACAACAAAACAATGAATAGTCTACAATATCAACATAATTTCATAAACAATTCGTCAATACCCTAAAACTAAAGAGTTCAACCACTCATAGCTTTAAGCAACATGTTCACAAATAGTATGACCATAGAAAGAGTGTAAAGAAAGGGAAACTCTACTGAAAAGAAGTCCTTCATTGAGGAGGAACCGCCAAGATGTCCTCAGTCTTCACGTCGAGAACTCAAACGACACCAAACTCTCTTTCAAACTCTCTTCTCTCTTCCTTGCAACCAACTCACTCTTTGTGATTCTCTTGGTGTGTTAATTCATTCTTAGGGTTGCTGGAAACCCTCTAATTTATAGAGTTGGCCGCCCAAAATTCTTTCCAAAAATGTAGATTTTTCAAAATAAGGAAAGATGGTGTCGTGACGCTGGTCAATGGTGCTAATAACTTGTAGAAATACAAGTTATTACAGCCTTTCTCTTAGAAAAATAGAGATTAAATAAAGAATCATGCAGTAGCTTGTGTTGAATTCTATTCATAAATCTTCCTATGCTTTCTACTCTTGTGTTGAATTCTAAGCCTAAAACACATGTTTTAATGCAGGAACACTAGCAACCTGTGGATGCGCTGACAACCGCTCAACGCGGGATGATGCGCTAGTAACATATGGATGCTCGATGATAACTTGTAGAAATACAAGTTATTATAGCCCTTCTCTTAGAAAAATAGAGAATAAATAGAGAAGCATGCGGTAGTTTTAGCTAAATTCTACTAATAAATCTTCCTACGCGTTTTACTCTTGTATTTTTATGAAGATAATAATTTTACCACTTTTTGAGCCTAAAACGCATGTTTCAACGCAGGAATGCAAACGATGAGTTGACTAACTCTTCACGCAAGACTGTGCGTTAGCAACCTATGACGCGTTGTGATAACTTGTAGAAATACAAGTTATTATATAACCTTTTTCTTAGAAAAATAGAGATTAAATAGAGAAGGATGCGGTAGTTTAAGCTAAATTCTACAAATAAATCTTTCTACGCATTCTACTCTTGTATTTTTATGAAGATAATAATTCTACCACTTTTTGAGCCTAAAACGCATGTTTCAACGCAGGAATGCAAACAATGAGTTGACTACCTCCTAACGCAAGACTGTGCGTTAGCAACCTATGACGCGTTGACATCCGCCAAACTCCTCCTTGAACGCATAATGACAAAAGACGCAAGGTGCAGAAAATCAGATCATAATCTTGAGAAATTGTCGGAAGATTGACATGCATAATCTGTGGGTAAAGTGGTGGATCTAAATTGACCCGAGAATTACACAATTAGGCGAGATGGACACATGATATCAATTTCGCCACCAATCAAGCATATCTGCCATTGATTGCGACCCCAACATCTATAAAAGGGCAGTCCTGCAAGATGAGAAAGTTGTTGTTCATTCTCGGAAGAATTCCTAAAGACAGCAGAGTTCTCTCACAACCGGAGATGAATAGCTCGAGAGAGAAGAGTCTTCCCTCCGCCTGACCACTTCACAACAGATCCTCACGCTTCCATTCCGGCGACTCAAGACATTTACGCCTTTTTCCTGCTTTCTATCTTGTTTTTCTAGTTTGATTTTAGATTTGTGTCAAGACATTGAGCTATCTAAAGTTGTATTCCGTTCATCAATCTATATTTCTTCCATGTCTACTCATTTCTCTACACTTTCCGCTTTTTACTTTGAATCCATGAGTAACTAATTTATCAAGGATTAAGGGTTGCGTTAGCATCTAAATAAGAACCATAGTGTAACTATTGGATCTTGTCAATTATAATCTTAATCCGATGCTTATGTCCATCTAGCTAATCGATTTAAGTAGTAATAATCAGACCCGAGAGGGTAAGTGATTGTGGAACTCAATTGACAAGGCTAAGTAGTGTTGCCTAGACATAGGAACAACCTTGGCACTTAACGCTCTCCTATGCATTATAGACATATAACGCATAGCGGCTGACAACCGGGAGAAGGGTCGCAAGTATGAATAGACTATCACCATGCATTTCTAATGTTAGATGTTAACCAACCTGAACCCTGTTTTTACCCATTCATTAAATTCACTTAGCTGACTTTGCTGTGTCGCATGCCTTTTCATCTTCCACATTTTAGTTTAGTGTACATGTTATCGCTTTCTTTAGATTAGAAACAAACATCTCTCACGAATTATTCTTGGTTACCACTACAACGCATATAATCCACTTAAATATAGAATCAACGTAATCCTTGTGTTCGACCTTGGACTCACCGAGAAAACCTAGCCTTTTGCTTATACTTGGGTAAAGGATAAGAAAACTTGACATATTACAAACGCATAACATTAAGCATAAGTAAAACGCATAGTCTGTTAAACGCATAGAAAGCTTAATTATAATAACGCAGTAATAAGTTTTGTACTTCAGCATTGCATGCGCAACAACAAGTTTTTGGCGCCGTTGTCGGGGATTATTTTATTGATTCATTTTTATTTGGATTATTGTGTTGCAGGATTCCTCAGTTAAAGGAGTATTGTGAGTTTCTCCTCTCCCAGAAGCTCCAAACAGTATCTGAGTGACTGAAGCATTCCTTAGCTCAATATTGACCCTAAGATTGAAAGGGCCTTCAAACGAAGGATAAGGTAGAATCGAAGAAGGACTAATTGTAGCTTGGACCTGATTCAAACGGCTAGTGGGGAATTGCTTGCATAAGCAAGAGGATTACTGGATATGACCTACTCACAAGCCATAGATATTCTCGACAGAATTTCGTGGAATACTAATGAGTGGGTGGACGACAGATATGGATTTCGCCCCATCGATAGAAGGCAAATGCAAGCTGGATTACTTGAAGCTGATGTTGCCATTAATCTCTCAGCTCAGATTGCCAATATGACATCTTTGCTGAAGACGATAGCCTTGAATAATCAAGGTAGATCAGTTGCTGCGATGAACGCAGTGAATCCTACAGCGTACGTAAGTTGCGTGCAGTATGGTGCGAGGCACTTGTATGACATGTGTCCCTACAACGCCCAGTCAATCTACGATATTCAAAACAACCTCTATGGTGAGACGTACAATTCGGGTTGGAGGAACCACCTTAACTTCGGATGGGGTGGAAATCAACAACAAACGCAGAGAGCCACTGCAATTAGAAATCAACCACCTTAACTTCGGATGGGGTGGAAATCAACCCTCCTGGTATCAACCAATGGGATCAAGGCCAGAATCATCAGTATCAGAGGGATCCGCAAGCGGACGCATCATCCTCATTATCTTCCATGTAATCTCTTTTACGAGAAGTCATTTATAAAAATGAAGCGAGGCTCCAGAATCAAGCCACTGCAATTAGAAATTTATAAGTTCAATTGAGTCAAATTGCAGAGGAGCTGAAGAATGAAACGCAAGGAGACTTGCAACCCGTAAATGCTCCAACTACAAGTCAACAGATGGAGAGTGTCACGCATAATATCCAGCATCCATCATCTTTCACCAAATCAGAAGAAGAGGAAAATAGAGAGAGAAGAGAAAAAGCAACGCAGGCAGAACCTGCATTTGTAAATGAAGATACCACTTCTGGACGCGCCCTGATTGACGTCCAAGAAAAATTATCAATGCCTCGCGTGGGTGATAAGGTAAAATTCAATATAGTTAACGCATTGAAAGATCCTGATCATTTCCAATCTTGTCAAATAATCGCAGACAGTAATGAAAAGACAAGACTTGAGAACGCAGTGTTGAAAGATGAAATCCTCAAGGATGGTGAAGATGGTGAAGAGGGCGAAATTAAACTACTCTCCGATCGTATAATAGAACAATCAAACTAGAGCAACAAACTCACGGCAAAGATCAAGCCGTATTTAGAAAAGCTTTCAACGCATGAGCTAGAAGCCAGACCAACGCATCCCAAGTACGCTCACTTGAGGGAGTCATACTGCAATTCATTGTCTCCTCTGCCTGAATGCGATAATGGCTCTATTGACCTGCGCAAACACAATTGAGCTTGAGTTGAAAGGTCCCTACGTTGATGAACACCTACTTTTCCAGGGACGCTTTCTTTTACTCTTGCTTTCTTCCTTTTTATTTGTACTTGTATTAGTGTTTATTTTATTTTATTTATTTTTTATTTTATTATTATTATTATTACTATTATTATTTTATTTTTATTTATTTATTTTTTTGTTTGCGTTCTTTCTTTTATTTGTACTTTGTTTTTAGTATTTATTTTTCATTCTTTGAATTCAGTTTTAGGAGTAGTGTAAATAAAATGAGCATGAAATTATGTGTCGAGCTTTAATGTAAACTGTGATTTCACCGCATACTCTGCCATTTATGCTACGTCCAATGCATAACTGAACTGAGAACCATGCATTCATCAATATGTGTTTGTCAATTAAATGAGTGCGTTTTAGAAAGAGCAAACTGGGTAACGCATGCGTCTTTTGAGTCGATGCGTTTTCCCAGAAGCACTCGAGTGCTTATTTGCGTCATTAGCCGCCCATCACACTTGATGGGTGTACGGCTCAATAAATTTACCTAGATCAGTGGGATTTCGGATATTGCGTATCTTCATTTATTGTCGATTGCTTAATTAGCCCTTTATTAACGCAATTTGATTTTTCATGTACCATTTTCAACCCCTTCATCTTCAAAACCTCCGGCGATTTGCATTCTTTGCGATTCTGTCTATGTCTAGCCAATTCGACTCCCAAAATCAAGAACATTTCGTCGGTGACATTTCCCCAATATCTTCCTACAACACCCAATATTCGACCCCATCTTCTTCTTCATCCAACTTGCGCCCAGTCCCAGAGGTATTTCTTAACCCTTGAACTCCATTTTTCTCTTCCACCCGACCTATGAGGCCTTTTGCTTCTCCGGTCTGCCCTAGATCTCCAAACCCCAGCCCTCCGTTCATCCCAAATTTTTCGGCGTCACGGATCAGGGCCAGCACCCAAAGACCACCTATCACCCCATTTTTTCGACCCTTCTTCAGACTCCCAGTCCGTCCACTAGTAGTCGATCTTGACTCAGACGACCGTGTGAAAGTCCTGAACATCCAATCCCTCAGCCAAATCGACTCGACACCCACCCCAAAACCCAAGAGCCGAGTAAAGTCCTGTAACCCAAAGCACAGAATGAAGAGTGTTAAGGAGTTCTAAGCCACAAACTTCAATGCCGGAAACCAACGATTAAGCACGGAAGCAGTGAAGTCCTGGAACGGTTCCTGGAGCGGTTCGTAATGAAGCTAGCACACTGTACGGAAGCAGTGAAGTCCGCTACAAAGACGAGCGAAATGTCTTTGGCGATATCCTCGAGAGGATTGCTCAAGAGGAAAGAGACGTAAAGGCTAGGGAGGATGACGGGGAGGTCAACCAGCCTTTGCCTTCATTAAGACATCCAAGCACAAGAGGGACTGATGAAGTAGAGGGATGAGTAGAAGAGGATGTGGTGGTGGAAGAAGGGGAAGTGAACTCTACGCGTTCCTCAGACGAATGGATAGCACAAATTCTCAGTGGCCTACGGGATCCATTTGAAGCATGCGTTTTAGACGCAAGAAGGGAATCAACCTCACCGATAAAAGAGGACCAGAGTCAGCCAAAAGAGACTCGGGAGGGTGAAAAGATTGGGGGCAATAAGGAAGGAGACGCTGCCTACAGCAAGGAGGTCGTAGGCAAGCCAGTTAAAACGCATGGGTTAGTCCCTGCGTCCATCAGTCCTGAGGAGACGACCCTAGACTCCAATGAAGGACCCATAAAGAAAGTTGTGATCGCCACAGAGGCTAAGAGAAAAAGAGAAGAAGAAGAAGAAGTGGTACCCCTGATAAGGAAGAAAAGAAGGGTATCAGAAGAAACTGCCAAGGATGAAAAGCCGACAAATGCAGAGCAAGGAGACGGACCTGAGTCCCTGATTGCGGCGACATCCTTTGATAGATTGGCAGAGAAGATGAAGAAGAAAAGGGCCAAGTTGAGGAAAAAGCTCAGAGTCTTAAGAAAAGGAGCAGAGAAAATTGTGAAGGATGCATTGTCTAGCAAAAAGGTGCGCAGGGTAGTGCGACCTGAGAAAGGAGGAGAAACGCAAGGCCTTCCTGATCTTCAAATTGACGAAGCTGCTATGGCATTAGAGGAGGAAATGAGGGAAGAAGAAAGAATAGAAAAGGCAGCTGAGGTGCTTGAGAGAGCTGCAAATAGAAGAAGATGAGGAGTTAGCTGCACGAATAAATGCCCAAGAAGATAGGGAAGGCAAGAAGAAAAAGAAAAAGAAAAGTAGGCACTACTCGCCTACACGGAAGGAACGCATAGGGGAGAATGCGTTAGAGGAGCAAGGTGTCAGCGCCTTGAAAAGAAGAAAAAGGAAGTAACTGACCTGGCCAAGAGCAAGAAAAAGACCGTGGATAAAATACCTACTAAGGCCAAAGGAAAAGAGAAGGTGGCGGATGCGTCGCCAAAGAAGAAGAAGGAAAAAGGGAGACGCAGGACGTTCCCTGATTTACTGATGGAGGTGGGATTTTTCCTGGAAGAAGCTCCGTTGTCACCATACATTACTGAAATCATCGACTACCACGAGTAGAGAAATTTCTGTTCCAGCACCCCTTGGATCCAACTCGACTTAGTCCGCAATTTTATAACGGACGCATTGACGAAGAGGACGTGGTAATAGTCGAAGAAAATGAGGTCCCATTCAACGCAAGGGAAATAAATGCAATATATAAGTTGAGTGACAACGCGGATGCAAAAGGAAACAAAATAATAAAGTCGACTCCACCGGAGTTAATGGAAGACGCAATCCGTGTATTGGCAAAGCCCGGGGCAAAGTGGGACGTATCACCCACAAGCATCAAAACCTTGTCTGCTAACAGCCTACAACAAGAGGCCAAACTATGGGTATACCTGGTGAAGAAGTGGCTAATCCCGAGGACGCATGACAGAACAGTATCAAGAGATCGGGTAATGGCAGCCTATTGCATTATGCGTCGCGTTCCCCTTGATGTAGGACGCATAATTGCGGCGCAAATAAGAGGGGTCTTCAACAAACCAAGAGGCCAGCTCTTTTTCCCCACACTTATCATGAACTTGAGCACCAATGCTGCCATCAGAGGGCCGATAGAAGTGTTAGACGCAGACAATACGTTACACCCTTTTTCTAAGACTTACGTGAAAGAGTCTATGAAAAGGAGAAATAGGACAAGAGCAGTTGTGCACAAGGGTTGGATTACATAAGCCGTAAAAGAAACTTGAAGTAAAAGGATTTGATAAAAAGGTTGTGTTGAGTAAATTTTGAATCTTGGAATCAGAGTAAGTTTTAAAGTTAAGAATTCTAATGTAGGATAAACGGATTAAGAGAACGCAACCATGATTTTAAGCTTAGAAGTAAGCGAAGTTGGATGTATACTAAGCTAGAAATTCCATGTTGGACGCATGGTAGAGACGAAGGAACAAACGCATAGAAGGAAATATTTGAGACTATAATGCCGAGTAGTATGTGGCAGAGAAATGCTGTAAGTTTCTACTCGACATTTGGGAGTTGGCAAGTTAAGAATGAAATATGAAATGTGCAGTTATTGAGTTGGCTGAGTATTATGGGAGCAAAAGTGGCTAAGTGCTAACCATGCGTTAGTAAGATTACACGTTGAGAATATGTTGGAAGCCACGATGCGTTGGAAGTCACCATGCATAGAAGGCAACCATGCGCTAAAGTTACACTGCGTCCAAGACAAAACAGTCTTGACGCGATGAAGGTGATGGTGTGAAAGACTATGTTGTATGCGTCGGAAATAGGAGGCGCCGAGGACACCATGCGCTGAGCGTGGTTGGTTACTGAAGGCGCTGAAGGGAATTTGGACATAAGTACCCTGCGTCGAGGAGAAAATCAGCACCAGCCCATAGATGAGTAAGTTAACATTATCATCTCGGTATTTGTGAGGGATAAGTCGGCAGTATATATATAGGTGAGTTTGATCATTTTCAGACATTTTGAGAGCTTAAGTCGGTTCCATCTTTCAGAGGAAACACAAGAGAAGATAGAGGAAGGAGTTCTTATAGTTTTTAGACGAAATTTCACTCGTTTTGGTGCTGAAATCAGAGCTGGAACAGAAGATTGATTTGCAGACGCACAGATTGAACAATGGTCGATGTATGAAATAGAATGACTTGAGGAAGCCGAGTTTAAAGCTGAAATTTGGAGGTTAGTAAGTTAACACAATTTCTAACAAATCTTATGAAGGATGGTTAAGCTGAAAGTGAAGTTAATCATATGAATCTTTAGGTAAAAGCAGCAGCTACAGAACTGCTAAGCAATCTGGAGCAACGCGGAGTAATTTTGGCATAACTGGAGAACGATAAGGAGTTAAGCTTTGAACCTTTAAGGTAAGCTGAAGAACCTAATTCTTTACAAATTTGTAGAAGGGAAGAAGTCTTAGTTTAGGCTGGAAATGCGTTTTTAGCAGAGACTAAGCAGAGATATCAAAGCTGTAGCAGTCAGCTTGTTAAGGAAAAATTAAGGCTCCAACGTGAGTATAGCAGGAAAAACAAGTTACACACAGAGTATCCTTAAGATTAAGGTACAACAGAAGGATAGGGAACACCTAGTAGTTATAGCTTTAGTGTTGAGACTTGAGAGTAAACCGATGAAAGCTTAATTGCATGATGAACAATTAACATTAAGCATGTGATGAGTTGTTGCTTCTGTTTTAGTGAATGAAAAAGGAAGCATAACAAGAGAAGGTGTCTATTTCAGGTCAAGAGGAGCTAAGGAAAGCATATAACCCGCTTGGCGTTTGAAAGAAGTTGTGAGTGACTTTATGGTTTAGTATAAGTTAACTTGAATGTTAATATCTCCTGTATGCTTAATGACACCTTTGAATTAGGAGATGAGATGTGTTACTATGTATGAAACTAACATATTTCTTAAACATGAGATAGAGATTGATAATGTATTAAATAATGTGCTAAATCTCATCAAGCTAGTTGCTACATAATGTTCTGGGAAGCTAAGATATCATGATCATAATTAATGCGGAGAAACGTATTATGTATGTTTGTGTACTAGAATTATTTGAATGGGATCCAATGTTGAAGGACATGAGAAGGCATATGGACAGCCCTAGCATCTTTTTGAAGCTCTCACCTAAGGATATAAAGACGGTGATTGAGTACTTTCCCTGGGACCCTAGTACCAAAGGACATGAGAAGGTACACGGGCGCCCGAGAACAGACAGATTTATAAGCAGAATAACAGAGCATTTGACGCTGTTGTGTTGAGATTACTCCACACAGCTAAGGCTTATTGACGTTAGGTGTGTTGAGTTTGCTCCGCCCTAACAAAGGTTCAATAGGAAGATATCTATTTATGTAATGCTAATACCTTTCAATCATGGTTAATTACAAGTTTATTAATGGAATGTGAAGCATGGTTAAACAGGTTATAAAAATGATTGTAGTTATATGATATTGAGTTATTTCTTTAGTTAGTCACTCACTGAGCATTGTAGCTCATAATGTTTCTCTGTTGATTTCTTTCCAGGTAGCAAGCGTGATCGCGGTACCTAGCCTATCCTCCAGATTTGTCTGAGATAAATTAGAATTTTGTTTAGGTGGAACTTGTAAACTCTATTCCTATGTAAAAGTTGTTTATATTTGGAGGGGATTTGAGTAGGTCACCTGGCACACCTGTAAACTTTTCACAGAGTCTCTTAGCTTTTACTTTTAATGCTATCTTATTAGGAAAATTTGCATAACTATTGTAAAGGTTAAACATTCTGTTAGCTAGTTATGATATAGAATGTATATGAATAACGATGTTTAGCGGAATACAGATTAGGTAACACTCACTCCTAGAAAAGAATATAGAGATAAATAAATATCTAGGTTGAGGGTGTTACACAAGATGATCGAAGTCAATGGGGTATTCGCCCATAAGACTCTGCGTCGGTTGATGAGAGGATCGCAACATCTGCCAGAGCCTGCTAAGGCCACCAAAAGACCTCATCAACCCACTCAATCAACTAGAGTGTCCCCTTCAAAGCTGCAAATTCAGAAGAAGGGGAAGTCATCTAAACAAAAACGCAAGATTGTGGCAAGTCCTGATGCCACCATTAGACCATCCCCTTCCTCAAGTCCTTCACCCCCACTCCCAACAACCAGAAGAGAACCAACTCCACCTCCTCCTAAGATGCATCGCCCAGAACCCTCTCAACCTCAACCTTCCACAAAACCCATCTCCCCAACCTCCTCAATAAGAGTTGATGACTCACACTACGGAGATTTTGGCACAACTTTTATGCGTCCATCATCCCCTGCGTTTGATGAAACTCCATCAACCTCTCGCCCTCAGCCAACCCGTCCTCAACCACAATCGCAGCCTCAACCTCAAGAAGCCCAACTCGACCTTGACTAGGAGACAGTGTAAACATACCTGCAGCAATCAATATTGCGTCCAGTGATGCATTCAATGAATATGTTAGCACGCCGGCAGACGGAGAAGTTTCACTTCACACTGAATTACATTCATCAACTATTTTCGATTTGACCGGAAGTCCCGCCCCTAACATTCATGAACGTCTACAACATTCGCTTGTCTTCTAAATGCCGTAACATCCTGCACCTGAGCAGAAATGCAACACTAATGAGACAAGTCGGATAGTTAGAATTTAGGGGTGTAGTTAGAGTTGTATCTTCTTTACTTCTTTCCTTGTATTTATCTTCTAGAGAATGTATGCGTTTGTGGAAAAGAACTAATAGAATGAAAATTTCTCCATCGCATTAAGTTTCTAATTACCTCTTTGCATTGTCCCTTGTTGTAAATTCATTCTAAGTACATATATAATTATTCCCAACTTTTATCCTTGTGTTGAAAAGTTAATCACTATGATAATCATCGTGCTTACACTTTTTGCACACTCTTAAGTTAGATTACTTTCAATGCGTCTGCATACTATTGCTTAGAAACGCAAACCTACCTTGCATGCATGTAAGCGGCCAATTCAAACCTCTTTTACAAAATTTTGCAACATCATCTTTGTTTACAATTTAAGCAATGAGGACCTTGCTGTTCTCAAGTTTGGGTAGAAGAGGTTTGATTTGTCAAAGATAAAAATATGAGGAACTTATTTCATCGTAAAAAAAAAAAAAATTCTTTTAAATGCAAAACTCCACTGACAAGACTAATATATTTATCTTGTTAAGAGTTTAGCTGAAAAAGACACCTGCCCGTAGTGGCCACCTTCATGTGGGTAATCGTAATCAGCAACGCATAGATAAAATAACAAACTCCAATGTCTAGTGAGGAAACCGAACTTAGATAAGAGTTTAGTCGAGAAGGGCACTTGCTCGTAGTTGGCTGCCTCCATGCACCCCATAGTTGGTATGTCAGAACAAAGGTGGGTAACCCTACTCGACGCATGGTTACTCATAAACAATACAACAAATGAAAGAAAAATGAACTTTATATCTTCATCTTTTCAGACTCAATGTTAAAAGAAGAAACAAAAATTTTGTGAATAATGAGTAAAGAATTTTGAAAAGAAAGCTTGCCGCATACAAATTAGACCCATTCTAATGAAAAGAATATAGAGGTAGAGAAGTAATAGAACTGGCGGGTAGCTGATTGAGTATAGCATTCTCAGAGACTAGTCAATGCGTTGAGAAAATGTTAGGAATGATTGAAGTTTCTTAGATAGAAGTTATGCTTGAGGACAAGCATTTCTCTAAGTTTGGGGGTGTGATAACTTGTAGAAATACAAGTTATTACAGCCTTTTTCTTAGAAAAATAGAGATTAAATAGAGAATCATGCGATAGTTGATGTTAAATTCTATTGATAAATCTTCCTATGCTTTCTACTGTTGTAAATTGATGAAGATAATTATTTTATATCTTTTTGAGCCTAAAACGCATGTTTTAACGCAGGAACGCGAGCAACCTGTAGATTCTTAATGCAGGACTATGCGTTAGCAACCTGATAACTTGTAGAAATACAAGTTATAATAGCCTTTCTCTTTGATAAATAGAGATTAAATAGAGAAGCATGCGGCAGTTTATGTGATTTTTATTAATAAATCTTCCTTTGCGTTATACTCTTGTATTTCTATGAAGATAAATGATTTTACCACTTTTTGAGCCTAAAATGTATGTTTTAACGCAGGAATGCAAACGATGCGTTGATGACGTCTTAACGCAGGACGACGCATTAGCAATCTGTTTTTCATGGACGCATGATCTGAACGGAACGCAAACAACCTGAAGATGCGTTAACAACTACTCAACACAAGACTACGCGTTAGCAACCTACGCCGCGTTGACATCGGCCAAGCTATTCATGGACGCATAGACGACCATTAATGCAAGGCGCTGAGAATCAAAGCAGAATCTTGAGAGATTGACGGATGATTGACGAACATGATTTGTGGCTAAAGTGGTGGATCTTAATTGACCCGAGAATCACGCAATCAAGCGAGATGGACGCATAGTATCAATCTTGCCGCCAATCAAGCAGATTTGCCATTAATTGCGAACGCATCATCTATAAAAGGGCAGCTCCGCGAGATGAGAAAGGGTTGTTGATTCTCTGAAGAACTCCATAAGTGATAGCAGAGTCCTCTCCAGACTTCAACCGGAGACGAATAGCTCGAGAGAGAAGAGTCTTCCCTCCGCCGGACCACTTCACAGCATAGCCTCACGCTTCCATCCGGGCAACTCAAGACATCGACGCCTTTCCTTGCTTTCTTTCTTATTGTTATATCTTGATTTTAGATTTGTGTCAAGACATTGATCTCATCTAAAGTTGTATTTCGTTTCATCAATATAATTATCTTCCATCACCGAGTAAACCTATTTCTTTGCTTATGCTTGGGTGAAGAATAGGAAAACTCGACAGACTAGAAACGCATAATATTAAGCATGTTAAACGCATAATATGTTAAACGCATAGTAGTAAGCTTAATCATAAAGATAAACGCACAACAAGTTTTTGGCACTTTAGCATGTCAAACGCAACAAGTTTTTGGCGCTGTTGCTGGGGATTTTTGTATTGATTAATTTTTTTTTGGATTATTTTTGTTGTAGGAATTCCTCAGTTAAAAGAGTATTGTGAGTTTCTCCTCTGCTAGAAGCTTCAAATAGTATCTAAGTGACGGGAGCAATCCAAAACTTGATATTGACCCCGAGATTGAGAAAACCTTCAGACGAAGAATAAGGCAGAATCGAAGAAGGACCAATCATTGCTTAGACCTGATTCAAACGGCTAGTGAGGAATTGTCTGCATAAACAGGAAGATTAATGGATATGACCTACACGTATGTCGTAGATATTCTCGACAGAATTTAATGGAATACTAATTAGTGGGTGGATGACAGATATGGATTCCGCTCCACTGATAGAAGGCGAACACAAGCTGGAATGCTTGAAGCTGATGCTGCCACCAACTCTCAGCGCAGATGATAACCATGACATCTCTGCTAAAGACAATACCCTTGAATAATCAAGGTAGATCAGTTGCTGCGATGAACACGATGAACGCAGTGAATCCGACAGCATCTGTAAGTTGCGTGCAGTGTGGTGCGGGGCACTTGTATGACATGTGTCCCTACAATCTCCAATCAGTCTGCTATGTTCAAAACAACCCCTACGGTGAGACGTACAATCCGAGTTGGAGGAACCACCTTAACTTCGGATGGGGTGGAAATCAACAACAAATGCAGAGGACTGAGCAGCAGCTGCAGAGAGGCAACCCACCTGGTTTCAACCAAGGGAATCAAGGCCAGTATCATTCGTTTCATAGGGATCCGTAAGCGAACGCATCGTCCTCATCATCTTCCATGGAATCTCTCTTACAAGAATATATATATATAAAAACGATGTGATGCTCCAAAGCCAAGCCACCGCAATTAGGAACTTGGGAGTTCAAATGGGTCAAATTGCGAGTGAGCTCAAGAATAGAACGCAAGGAGCATTGCCAAGTACAACTGAAGTTTCAAGAGGGAACATGAGAGAACAATGTCAAGCTGTGACATTGATAAGTGGGGAAACTACCTAACCCACAGTGCGAGATCAGAAGATGCAAGGAAACTTGCAACCTATAAACGCTCCAATAATAAGCCAACCAACGCAGAGTAGTATAAATAAAGCCAACCAACCATCATCTTCCACCGCATCATCACAAGAGCAGGAGAATAAACGGAGGAGAGAAAAAGCAACGCAAGCAGAACAAGCGTCAGTATATCAAGATACCACTCTTCTTATGCGTCCACCCTTTCCTCAACGTCTAAAGAAGAAAAATAATGAAGCAATCCTCAAGGATGGTGAAGATGGTGAAGAGGATGAAATTAAGTTACTCTCTAATCATAGACTTGAGCAATCATACTGTAGCAACATATCCACGACAAAGATTGCGCCGTTATTAGAAGAGCCTTCAATGTATGAGCTAGAAACCAGACCAATGCATCTCAAGTACACGCACTTGAGGGAGATCATACTGCAATTCATTGTCTCCTCTGCGTTGAACCCTGAACGCGATAAAGGCTCCAATGACCCATGCAAGCATAACTGAGCTTGCGTTGAAAGGTCCTTACATTGCTGAACACCTAATTTTTTAGGGATGCTTTCTTTTACTCTTGCTTTCGTTCTTTTATTCGTACTTGTTTTAGTATTTTTTTCTTCTTTGAATTCAGTTTTAAGAGTAGTGTAAATTAAATAAGCATAAAATTATGCGTCGAGCTTCCATGCAAATTATTTGATTTCACTGCATACTCTGCCATTCATGCCTGCATCCAATGCATAATTGAACTGAGAAAGTTGCGTTCACCAATCATGCGTTAATATTATGCGTTAATGTACCTTGTAATTTTCATTATAATTATCTTCTCCAAAAGTATGCATTGTGGAACATGCGATCAATAGAATAACAATTTCTTCATTGCATGGAATTTCTAATTACCTATTTGCGTTTTCCCTTGTTTTAAATTCATTCTGAGTACATTTAATTATTCCCAACTTTTATCTTTGCGTTGAAAAGTTAGTCACTATGATGATAATCATGCTTACACCCTTTGGCCACTCTTAAGTTAGATTACTTTTAATGCATCTGCATACTATTCCTTAGAAACGTTGTCACTCCCCCTCCCAAATTACTTACATAACCTAAAAGGAGATGTGAGGACAGCATACATCACCCATCTTGGGACGCATACCATCCACTTTTTCCCACTGATCTTGTACTGTTTACAACATACGTATTGCTCCTTAATACTTTTCAAACCATAACATAATAGGAATTTTATATATATAGATAATTCAAATTTACAACTCATTCGTAAAGACCTTATACAAAACCATGTTTCAACTCCCAGTAAATACACAGTTGAGTCTACATGCCACCTATATAAGGTTTACATACAAGCAACACTTCAAAATAGGATAGAATTTTCTGGAAACTCAAAGCTTATGCAGGGCGAGTTGGAGTAGGCAATGCACCAGGAACGTTCTTGCTACCTGGGAGAAAAAGAAAACATGGAAAGCGTGAGCTAAAAGCCCTGTGAGTGACTAATTTTGTAAAACCATCTTTTGTTTGAAAACAGGCATGTTAAAATCGTTATAACACCAAATACGTTAACGTGATTCAAATAATCATTTCTGTAAAATCATAATTTTCAACAATGTAATCAAATCACATATGTTCATGCTAAAATGATCGTACACGAAAATCAGTTCGTTCTCAAAACTTTCCCTTAGTCAAGGCGGAGCAAGCCTCAACGCACCCGACGTCGAGAACATCCTTAGTTGAGGCGGAGTAAAACTCAACGCACTTAATATTGATAACAACCTTAGTTAGGGTGGAGCAATACTCAACACACCCAACGACACAACCTCTATGTGCACATAGGAATATCGCGGGTTGCCCAAGTACCTTCTATGAGTCCTTCAGTACTGGGTCCCGGGGAAACTCACATGCCTTCTCATGTCCTTCAGCATTGAGCCTCCTCTAAAACATTTTAGAAACTAGTATTATACGTAAATAGTTTACATGAAAATCTTTCATGAAAAATCAGATATATCACGATAAACAACATTTCACAACATGCCATTTAACATCTTATAGAAAACGGATAAAACATGCCTTGTAAACAATATCATCAAACATCATGCTTTTCAAGAAAACAGCTCATCTCAAAGCCATATCTCATAAGAAAAACCAAACTAAAACATTTTCAATAAATTTCGTTTTCAAAGAAAGAAAAGTGTCACTCACAACTTGTGCTTAGGCCTTCAGCGGATTATATGCCTTTCCGAGCTCTTCTTGGCCTGTAAATACACATTCCTCACATTACGCTTTCCTTAAACTTCCTTTACATGATCGTTAAATGTGCATACTTAAACTCTAATCATGACTCACTACTGAGACTCAATTTCTTTTCTAAAATAAACATAATAAGCGAGATTCTATGTCACTAGCGAGATTACCAACGAGATTTCACCTTACTAGCGAGATTACTAACGAAATTACACAACAGGTACATGGCACTAGCGACACCAGAATAAGCGAGACTAGCGAGATTACCTGAGGAGCGACACTGAGCGAGAGTCAGCGAGATTTTTGAGACAAAAACCTCCTCTGCACTACCAGCGAGATTCGTGTCACTACTCACGCTCCAATTTCTCAGCGATGCCAGCTTCCTACCGACACCCGACAGTAGAGTTTCCTCATTTTCTTTTTGTTCTCACTTCTGTCAGTTCAAAGTCATATTTCCAGCCACATTTAGAACTTCTTTCCTTCTACAAACTTGTAGAGAAACATGTTTTCTAGCTTACTTCAAATTTTCGTGGCTTAACTCGTCCTTGTTCATCAGATATTGCAAGTTTTCTATATGTTACTCCAGATTGCATAGAAATTTTGTATCAGTAACTTCTAGCTAAAAGTTTACATGTTTCTATTCCATTTCAACTCAGGCATCCTTCATAAAAGTTGTTCAACATTGAGTTAACTTACTAAACTTAAAATTTCAGCCCAAAATTCAATCTCTTCAGCTTGATATTCACCAAACACCAAACCTGGTTTGAATTGTGCGACAGCAGATGAAGCTTCTATTTCAGCTTTAGTTTTACCATGAAACTGCCCAAAACCTTGCACAAATTTGCCCTAGAACTCTTCTTCAACCTCTCCACGACGTGCAGCTGAAAGATAGCATAGAAATGAGTTTGGAAATGAAGAGAAATAAGTCGGCAAAGTTTTCCCTTCAATAAAATGTTATAACCGACTTCTCCCCTTCCTTATCTTCTCTTCTTTCTTTTTTTTTTTTCCTTTTTTTTTAATTCCCTTTTTTGTCTTCTTTCCCTTTTGGTTTCTTCTTCCTTCTTTTTGTTTTTTTTTTTAATTTACAATATGAGATTATTAATATTAATTCGCTTAAAGCTTGTGAACGTGCTTACAAATTAGGTGCTTACAAATGCAAACCTACTTTGCATGCATGCAAGCTGCCAATTCAAACCTCTTTTAAAAAAGTTTTCAACATAATCTTTGTTTACAATTTAACTAATGAGGACCTTGCTGCTCTCAAGTTTGGCGATGGTAAATGTTTGGACTGTCAAAGATTAAAATATGAAGAACTGATTTCAGTCATTTCTATATTATATAAAAAAAAATTAAACGCAAAACTCCGCTGACAAGACTAATATATTTATCTTGTTAAGAGTTTAGCTGAAAACGATACCTGCTTGTAGTTGGCCGCCTCCATGCACCCCATAGTTGGTGTGTCAAAATGAAGGTGGGTAATCATAATTATAGCCTTGCAATATCTGATAAGAGTTCAGCCAAGAAGGGCACTTGCTCGTAGTTGGCTGCCTCCATGCACCCCATAGTTGGTATGTCAGAACGAAGATGGGTAACCCTACTCGATGCATAGGCACCTAATATATAAATAATAAAACAAATGAAAGAAAAAAGGAACTTTATATCTTCATCTTTTCAGACTTAGTGTGGAAAGAAGAAACAAAAATTTTGTGAATAATGAGTAAAGAATTTTTAAAAGAATGCTTGCCGCACACAAATTAGACTCGTTCCAAAGAAAAGAATATTGAGGTAGAAAATTAATGTAATTAATGGGTAGCTGATTGAGTATAGCATTCTGAGAGACTAGTCAATGCGTTGAAATTTTTTTTGGGTTGATTAATGTTTCTTAGATAAAAATTATGCTTGAGGACAAGCATTTCTCTAAGTTTGGGGGTTTGATAACTTGTAGAAATACAAGTTATTATAGCATTTCTCTTAGAAAAATAGAGATTAAATAGAGAATTATGCGGTAGTTTGTGTTGAATTCTATTGATAAATCTTCCTATGCGTTCTACTCTTGTTAATTGATGAAGATAATTGTTTTGAACATTTCTAAGCCTAAAACACATGTTTTAATGCACGAACGCAAGCAACCTGTGGATGCACTTACAACCGTTCAACGCAGGATGATGCGTTAGTAACATATGGATGCATCGACATAAGTGAACGCATGAACCCAAATTCTCCATGGACGTATAACGACCAGAAACGCAAGGTAGCGGAAAATCAGATCAGAATCTCGAGAGATTGTCGGAAAGATTGACATGCATGATCTGCGGCTAAAGTGGTGGATCTAAATTGAACCGAGAATTACACAATTAGGCGAGATAGACTTTCCGCTTATTACTTTGAATCCACGAGTAGCTAATCTTTCAAGGGTCACGGGTTGCGTTAGCATCTAAATAAGAACCATAGTGTAACTATTGAATCTTGTCAATTGTAATCTGAATCTGATGCTTATGTCCATCTAGCTAATCGATATAAGTAGTGATAGTCAGACTGCTCGAGAGAGTAAGTGATTGTGGAACTCAATTGACAAGGCTAAGAAGTGTTACCTAGACATAGGAATAGCCTTGGTACTTAACACTCTCCTATGCATTATAGACATATAACGCATAGCGACTATCACTATGCATTTCTGATTTTAGATGTTAACCAACCCGAACCTTGTGTTTATCCATTCATTTAATCCACTTAGCTGAACTTGCTCTGTTGCATACCTTACCATCTACCACCTTTTAATCTAGTGTATATGTTATCACTTTCTTTAGTTAAATGCATAGTCGCTTTCTTTAGTTGACACATCCCTTGTTAAATATTTTTGGTTACCACTCCAACTCAATTAATCCAACAAATTTTAGAATCAGCATAGTCCCTGTGTTCGACCTCGGACTCACTGAGTAAGCCTCTTTCTTTGCTTATACTTGGGTTAAGAATAGGAAAACCTGACAGGTTAGAAACACATAGTATTAAGCATGTTAAACGCATAATATGTTAAACGCACAGTAGTAAGCTTAATAATAAAGATAAACGCACAATATGTTTCTGGATTTTAGATCTGTCAAACAACAGACGCTGTTGCACTGTTTGACATCAAATGATGGCACCGCCACGTTGTAGACTATGTGTCATGAAACCTACCCTCAACATCGTGTCGCAACGCTACGTTGGTGCTGTTGTGTTGAGGTCGTCTGATGCTCTCAAGAAAGAGCGTCGCGGCAACGCCGCTGTGCTACCCTAGTTTTGGCAATTTGGTGAGTTTGTACTCTTTTTCACTTGATTTTAGCTCGGTTTGGTTCTTTTGGCTTTTGATTCTAGTTTTCTTTTCAATGACCTGAAAACCACTAATAAATAAGTGAAATCTAATATAAACTTCCTTAATATAAGAGAATAAAAAGCACTCTCCAAGCGCTTTTCACCACCCCAAACTTAGAGATCTGCTAGTCCCGAGCAAAGAGTAGAATGAAATAAAGGGAGTTCAGGTGAAGAAGTGTGCTAACGACTCATGTCTCAGAGAATAACATTTAAAAGCTTAAGTAGAAACATGCAAGCATATCTATATTGGTATAATCATTTAAGGCCAAAATCTTGCTATCTCCGATATGTGTGTGTGGAAGCCTCATTTAACTCAAAATGCTAAAACTCAAATTGGGACTTAAGAGAGCTTCCTTAGTTTTCCTACTACTCTAGCTCATGCACCAATTTTCAAGCATTCATTCATTTCAAGTGAGTAATATGTTCACTAAGGTGCCATTCAATCATATTTTTCATGGGCCTTAAACTTGCATTTTTTTACCTAGGGGCATTAGCTTTCACACATTCACTGTAGGGACTCTTACCTAGTCAAGTCCTAGGCATCCTTATTAATCACAGCAAAGGCAGCTCTTTTTACCACTCATCCATGTATACTCATTACAAGTTTAACATTTACAAAGATAGACATGTAAAGCTCATGTATTTTGTGTACACTTTTTTTTTTTTTCAAAGGCAAGTATATTCTTTTCTTTTTCCTTAGTCTAAAATTACAAACCATCATGCATTTTAACTTTCTAACCGGTGGGGCCTTTCGGAGTGACAATGATGACTTGTAGAAATACAAGTTATTATTGTCTTTCTTTTAGAAAAATAGAGTTTAAATGGAGAACCAGGTGGTAGTTTGGGTTAAATTCCATTGATAAATCTCCCTATGCGCTTTACTCTTGTGAATTGATGAAGATAATTGTTTTGAAGCTTTTTGAACCTAAAACGCATGCTTTAACGCAGGAACGCAAGCAACCTATGGATGCGTTATCAATCTGAAATGCAAGGCAACGAAAAATCAAACGAGAATCTTGACAGATTGTCGGGAGATTGATGTGCTTGATCTGCGGCTAAAGTGGTGGATCTAAATTGAACCGAAAATCACGCGATTAGACGAGAAAAACGCAAGGTAGTAATTTAGCCTCCAATCATGTAGATTTGCTAGCTATTGCAACACAACATCTCTAAAAGGGAAAACCTGAAGGCTAATAAAGTTGTTGGATCTCTTGGAAGAATTCCTAAGTGACAGTTGATAACTTGTAGAAATACAAGTTATTATTGTCTTTCTTTTAGAAAAATAGAGTTTAAATAGAGAATCATGCGGTAGTTTGAGTTAAATTCCGTTGATAAATCTCCCTGTGGAGTGATGAAGATAATTGTTTTGAAGCTTTTGAGCCTAAAACGCTTGCTTTAATGCAGGAACGTAAGCAACCTATGGATGCGTTATCAATCTGAAACGCAAAGCATCAAAAAATCAATATGAAATGCAAGGCAGCGTAAATCAGACAAGAATCTTGAGAAATTGTTAGGAGATTGATGTGCTTGATCTGTGGCTAAAGTGGGTGATTGAAAGTAAACCGAAAATCACGCGATTAGGCGAGATAGATGCAAGGCAGCAATTCAACATCCAATCATGCAAATTTGACAACGATTGCAATGTAGTATCTATAAAGGGCAGACCTGATGGCTGAAAAGGTGGTTGGATCTCTCGGAAGAATTCCTAAATGACAGCAAAGTTCTCTCCAAACGACAACCGGAGACAAATAGCTTGAAAGAGAAGAGTCTTCCCTCCACCTGACCACTTCATAGTAGAGTTCATGCTACCATCCCGGTGAGCTCAAGAGATTGAGAAGCCATTTCATGCTTTCTATCTTTTTCTCACTTGTGTTTTAATTTATTGACAAGAGATTGTAGTTTCTAAAACATTTATTCCATTCATCAATCTATACATCTTCCATGGCTATCCATTTCTTATCACATTCCATTTGTTGTTTACCATCCATGAGTAACTAACTCTCTTAAGGGTCACGGGTTGTGTTATCATCTAAATAAGAACCATAGTTTTGACTGTTCCATCTTATCAATTGTACTTTAATCTAATGCTTATCTCCATCTAGCTAATCAATATAAGTAGTAATAATCAGACTGCTCGAAAGAGTAAGTGATTGTGGAACTCAATTGACAAGGCTAAGAAGTGTTATCTAGACATAAAAATAACCTTGACACTTTACACTCTCCTAGGCGTTATAGACATATAGGCATAGTGGCTGACAGCCAAGAGAAGAATTACTAGTATGAAATAAATCTCACCATGCATCTCTGAATTTAAATGGTGACCAACCCCAGCCCTGTTTTTACCTTTCATATAATTCAACTAGTTGAATCTTACTGTGTCGCTTACCTCTTCATCCAATCACTTTAGCTTAGTTTTACTGCTTTGTAGTTAGTTAAACGCATCACTTCTCATTACCTTTCTGTAACGCATGACTTAAATAATCCAATGAATTCTAGAATCTACATAGTCCCTATGTTCGACCAAGGACTCACCGAGCAAAACCTCATTCTTTACTTATACTTGGGTGAAGAATAGGAAAACCTGATAGATAAGTAATGCATAATATTAAGCACGTTAAACCCACAACAAATTTTTGGTGCCATTGCCGAGGACATTAAGAGTTTAAACGTACGACAACAGTAGAGTTCTCTCCAAAAGACAACCGGAGACAAATAGCTCAAGAGAGAATAGTCTTCCCTCCGCTGACCACTTCACAACAGAATTCACGTTACCTTCCTGATAACTTGTAGAAATACAAGTGTTGTGGACAGATCTAAAGTCCCCGGCAACGGCGCAAAAAACTTGTTGCGTTTATTTATTAAGCTTACTATGCGTTCAACATACTTAATATTATGCGTTATTGATCTGTCAAGTTTTCCTATTCTTCACCCAAGTATAAGCAAAGAATGAGGTTTCCTCGATGAGTCCGAGGTCGACCACAGGGACTATGCAGATTCTATAATTAGTTGGATTATTCAAGTCATGCGTTTAAAGAAGGTGATGAGAAGTGATGCGTTTAGCTAACTACAAAGCAGTAAACCTAAGCTAATGTGGGTTGATGGAGAGGTATGCGACACAACAAAAGAAGCTAGTTGAATTGTATGAATGGTAAAAGAAACAGGGCTAGGGTTGATTATCATCTAAATTCGGAAACGCATAGTAAGATCTATTTCATACCAGCGACTCTCCTCTCGGTTGTCAGCCGCTATGCGTTATATGTCTATAACGCATAGGAGAGTGTTAAGTACCAAGGTTATTCCCATCCCTTGGTAACACTTCTTAGCCTTGTCAACTGAGTTCCACAATCACTTACTCTCCTGAGTAGTCTGACTATTACTACTTATATCGATTAGCGAGATGGATATAAGCATTTTATTAAAAATACAATTGACAAGATGTATGTTGTTGCGGTGCAATGCAGATCTGAAGTGCAAAATTTGGTACTGCGTCTATCTATTATTATTAAGCTTCCTATGCGTTTAACATACTATGCGTCTTACTTATGCTTAACGCTATACGTTGGTGATCTGTCAAGTTTTCCTATCCTTTACCTAAGTTTAAGCAAAGGAGTAGGTTTTCTCGATTAGTCCGAGGTCGAACACAGGGATTATGTGGATTCTTTATTTAAGTGGATTATATGCGTTGTAGTGGTAATGAAGAATAATTTGAGAGAAGTGTTTGTTTCTAATCTAAAGAACGCGATAACATGTAAACTAAACTAAAATGTGGAAGATGAAAAGGCATGCGACACAGCAAAGTCAGCTAGGTGAATTTAATGAATGGGTAAAAATAGGGTTAGGGTTGGTTAACATCTAACATCAGAAATGCATGGTGATAGTCTATTCATACTTGCGACTCCTCCCGGTTGTCAGCCGCTATGCGTTATATGTCTATAATGCATAGGAAAGTGTTAAGTGCCAAGGTTGTTCCTATGTCTAGGCAACACTACTTAGCCTTGTCGATTGAGTTCCACAATCACTTACCCTCTCGAGCAATCTGATTATTACTACTTATATCGATTAGCTAGATGGACATAAGCATCGGATTAAAATTACAATTGACAAGATCCAATAGTTACACTATGGTTCTTATTTAGATGCTAACGCAACCCTTAACCCGTGATAGATTAGTTACTTATGGATTCAAAGTAGAAAGCGAACAATGTAGAAAAATGAGTAGACATGGAAGAAATATAGATTGATGAACGGAATACAACTTTAGATAGCTCAATGTCTTGACACAAATCTAAAATCAAACTAGAAAAACAAGATAGAAAGCAAGAAAAGGGCGTCAATGTCTTGAGTCGCCGGGATGGAAGTGTGAGGTTTTGCTGTGAAGTGGTCAGGCGGAGGGCAGACTCTTCTCTCTCAAGCTATTCGTCTCCGGTTGTGTTCTGGAGAGAACTCTGCTGTCACTTAGGAATTCTTCCGAGAATGAACAACTCTTTCTCATCTTGCAGGACTGCCCTTTTATAGATGTTGCGTTCGCAATCAATGACAGATCTGCTTGATTGGCGCTGAAATTGATATCATGCATCCATCTTGCCTAATTGCATAATTCTCGGGTCAATTTAGATCCACCACTATACCCACGGATTATGTATGTCAATCTTTCGACAATCTCTCAACATTATGATCTGATTTTCCGCTCCTTGCGTTTTTGATAATTATGCATTGATGGGAAGTTTGGCGGATCTCAAAGCGTCATAGGTTGCTAACGCACAGTCTTGCGTTAAGAGGTAGTCAACTCATCGTTTGCATTCCTGCGTTAAAACATGCGTTTTAGGCTCAAAAAGTGGTAAAATTATTATCTTCATAAAAATACAAGAGTAGAACGCATAGGAAGATTTATTAGTAGAATTTAGGTTAAACTACTGCATGCTTCTCTATTTAATCTCTATTTTTCTAAGAAAAAGGCTATAATAACTTGTATTTCTACAAGTTATCGATGAAATAGTCTTCTACGGTTCTTTATTTAGATGATAACACAACCCATCATGTCACACCCCTTCCTAAGTACCCTCCTAACCCAGGAAGAAGTGTGACGACAGCGGACACCGACCCTATTAAGACATCCACTGTCAACCATAAACTCTACCTTTACCTAATAAACAATTATAAACCATAAACTACTTTACAAATACACCAGAGTTAACTTGCCAAACACACATCCTTTTCTTTAGACATATAATAGCATAAATACACAACAACTTCCTTAACCCTTTCTATATGTACAACACATGATCCAGTTAAATTATTTACAATTTTTTGAATACTAAACACCATTGGTAGACCCAGACGAGATCTTGCTAGGCTAAGCATACTGAACTCGCTCGCTACCTGGAAAATAGAAAAACAAGGACAACGTGAGCCTAATGCCCAGTGAGTGACTGAATTTAACTAATTACTAATAAACTTCCTTGAGTTAACATGGATCATCATAAAACTACCACATGTATATATATATATATATAATAATTCCTAAGTCAACACTACCATAAGAACATAAGTGATACAATTATCCATTTCTTGCTCTAGAGGAGTGAAGCTCAATGCACTCAACCTCGTGTATCAATACTCATCATTCACATATTCAAATGCCTTCACACGAGTCCCTGGGCACAAATGCCTTCACATATCATCCCTTGGCATTTCAAACCCTCAAGTGCCTTCTCATATTATGCCTTGACACTGAGTTTCACTATATCGGAGTTTCCATATGTCTTCTCACGTGATCCTCGGCACAGGGTTCCACTGCTTAAGTGCCTTCACTCGTGGTCCCTCAGCATTGAGCTATCATGTATTGGATTTCCATATGCCTTCTCACATGGTCCCTCGGCCATAGGTTGCTTTTAGATAATACGTACAACATTCTTTAAACTTCATAGCACAACACAAGATATTCAATGAATACACCATATGTATGTTGCATAGCTTAATATTCAAAAGGAGATATACGTATACAGGAGTTCTCATGCACTTAGCCATTTTATAGCTCATAACCCTTATCAAGTGTAAATATTAGGATTCCATAGAATATGATAGTTTCCACTCACACATTGCTAATAAAAAATGCTAAGAGTAATCATTATATAAAATAGAAAGTCACTCACGACTTGTCCTAGGCCCTGAGCGGATTATATGCCTTTCCGAGCTCTTCTTGGCTTGTAAATACACATTTCTCACATTAAGCTTTCCTTTCCATGATCATTAAGTGTGCATAACTAAACTCTAACCATGTTCCATCACCGAGACTCTCCTTTTTCCTAAAGTAATCATAATAAGCGAGATTCTGTGTCACTAGCGAGATTACCAGCGAGATTCCACATTTCTAGCGAGATTGCTAGCGAAAACACATAACAGAACACGGGACTAGCGACACCAGGTGAGCGAGACTAGTGAGATTTACCTGAGGAACGAGACCTAACGAGACCCAGCGAGCCTTGTGAGACAGAAAACCCTCTTGCACTCCAGCGACACTCGTCTCGCTACTTACAATTCAATTACTCAGCGACACCCGCTTCCTAACGACACCCGATAGCAGAGTTTCCTCCTTTCTTTTTTTGTTCTCACTTCTATCTGTTAAAAATCATATTTCCAACCAAATTTGTAACTTTTTTCCTTCTACAAACTTGTGGAGAAAATATGTTTTCTAGCTTACCTTAAATTTTCGTGGCTTAACTCCTCCTCGTTTGTCAAATATTGCAAAATTTCTCTGCGCTACTCCAGATTGCACAACAATTCTGTATCAGTCACTTCCACCTAAAAGTTTACATGTTTATCCTCATTTTCAACTCAACCATCCTTCATAAGAGTTGTTAGAAATTGAGTTGACTTACTAACTTCAAAATTTCAACTTGAAACTCGATCTCCTCAACTCACTCTTTTCCAAACACCAGACCATGCTCGGATTGCACGACAGCAGCCAAGCTCTCTATTCCAGCTTTGGTTTCACCATGGAAACGATCCGAATTCTCCACAACTTTGGCCTAGACACCTTTTCCTACCTCTTTTCGTCTCTCGGTCATAAAATAGAACTGTTTTGAGCTTTTGGTCATGTTTAGAATGATTAAACTCTCAGCTTACTCACTTATATAGGTCGCCGACTTAACCTCTACTCATTTTTCCCTTTATAACGAGTTGATCAACGCATAACACCTCTTCTCAACCTCACCAACGCATAGCCTTAGCCCACCAACGCATAATATAGCTTATGAACGCATAGCCTTTGCTCATCAACACATGGTATTGCCCATAAACGCATAGCATTGCTCTTGAACGCGTAATATAGCTTCCAACATATGCTAACTTTCACACTCTTGTTCTCGGCCCACCTTTCTCTTCACCAACACATAATACATCACCACCTTAAGCTTGCCAACTTCCAAAGCTAAGTGTGGGGCTTACACGATACCTTTTAGAGAGTTAGTTACTCATGGACGATAAATAGCAAATGGAAAGTGATGAGAAATGAATAGCCATGAAAGATGTATAGATTGATGAACGGAATAACTGTTTTAGAAAATACAATTCCTTGCTAATAGACTAAAACAAAAGTAAGAAAAGAGATAGAAAGCATGAAATGGTTTCTCAGTGTCTTGAGCTTGCCAGGATGGTAGCGTGAATTCTGCTGTGAAGTGGCTAGGCGGAGGGAAGACTCTTCTCTTTCCAGCTATTTGTCTCCAGTTGTCGTCTGGAGAGAACTCTGCTATCACTTAGGAATTCCTCTGAGAGGTCCAACAACATTTTCATCTTCAGGTCTGCCATTTTATAGATGTTGCATTGCAATCACTGGCAAATCTACATGATTGGAGGCTGAATTTCTGCCTTGCGTCCATCTCGCCTAATCGCGTAATTTTTAGTTTAATTTCGATCCACCACTCTCGCCGCATATCAAGCATATTAATCTCCCGACAATTTCTCAAGATTCTTATTTGATTCTCTACTGCCTTCTTGATATGTGTCCACGAATAACTTGGGTTCATGCATTCAATTATGCCAATGCATCCATGGGTTGCTAACTCATCAACTTGCGTTGAAGGGTTGCCAACGCATAGTCCTACATTAAGAGGTTGCCAGCACATCTATAGGTTGCTCGTGTTCCTGCGTTAAAGCATGCGTCTTAGGCTCAAAAAGGTTAAACACAATTATCTTCATCAATTTACAAGAGTAGAACGCATAGGAAGATTTATCAATAGAATTTAGCATCAACTACTGCATAATTTTCTATTTAAACTCTATTTTTCTAGGACAAAAACATCTAATAACTTGTATTTCTACAAGTTATCAACAGGTTATTATTGTCTTTCTCTTAGAAAAATAGAGTTTAAATAGAGAATCATGCGGTAGTAGGGGTTAAATTCTATTGATAAATCTTCATATGCGTTCTACTCTTGTAAATTGATGAAGATAATTGTTTTGAAGTTTTTTACGCCTAAAACGCATGCTTTAACACAGGAACGCAAGTAACCTGTGGATGCCTTGGCAACCCTTTAACGCAGGAACCCAAGCAACCTATGGATGCGTTGACATACTTGAACGTAGAAACCCAAGTTATCCATGGACGCATATAAACCAGAAACGCAAGGCTGCTGAGAATCAGATAAGAGTTTTGAGAGATTGTCGGGAGATTGATAAGCTTGATATGCGGCAAGAGTGGTGGATCTAAATTAAATCGAAAATCATGCGATTAGGCGTAAATCTTCTTAGAAAAATAGAAATTAAAAAGAGAATCATGCAGTAGTTTGTGTTGAATTCTATTGATAAATCTTCTTATGCGTTCGACTCTTGTTAATTGATGAAGATAATTGTTTTGAAGATTTCTAAGCCCAAAACGCATGTTTTAACACAGGAACGCAAGCAACCTGTGGACGCGTTGACAACTCTTCAACGCAGGATGATGCGTTAGTAACATATGGATGCGTCGACATAACTGAACGCATGAACCCAAGTTCTCCATGGACGCATAATGACCAGAAACGCAAGGTAGCAGAAAATCAAATCAGAATCTTGAGAGATTGTCAGAAGATTGACATGCATGATCTCTGGCTAAAGTGGTGGATCTAAATTGAACCGAGAATTACGCAATTAGGCGAGATAGACGCATGACATCAATTTCCTCCAATCATGCAGATTTGCCACTGATTACGAACGCAGTCACTATAAAAGAGTAGACCTACAAGCTGAAAAAGGGTTGTTGATTATCGGAAGAATTCCTAAGTGACAACAGAGTGCTCTCAAGAAGAAAACCGAAGATGAATAGCTCGAGAGAGAAGAGTCTTCCCTCCGCCTGACCACTTCACAGCAAAACTTCACGCTTCCATTCCGGCGACTCAAGACATTGAAATGCCTTCCTACTTTCTATCTTTTTCTAGCTTTCATTTTAGATTTGTTATCAAGACATTGAACTGTCTAAGATTGTATTTCGTTCATTAATCTACAATTATTCAACGTCTATCCATTTCTCTACACTTTTCGCTTATTACTTTGAATCCATGAGTAACTAATCTTTCAAGGGTCATAGGTTGCATTAGCATCAAAATAAGAACCATAGTGTAACTATTGCATCTTGTCAATTGAAATCTTAATCTGATGCTTCTGTCCATCTAGCTAATCGATATAAGTAGTAATAATCAGACTGCTCGAGAGAGTAAGTGATTGTGGAACTCAATTGACAAGGCTAAGAAGTGTAACCTAGACATAGGAATAACCTTGGTACTTAACACTCTCCTATGCGATATAGACATATAACGCATAGCGGCTAACAACCGGGAGAAGAGTCTCAAGTATGAATAGACTATCACTATGTGTTTGTAAGCCCGTACTTGTTATTAAGAGAAAGTAAGTAAAAAGAAATTATGGGGCAAGTAAGTAAAGAAAATTTGCTAAGTTGGGGGAGAGTGAAAATGGTTAAGTGTTGGCCAGACGATGAGTGACCATGCATTGAGGGATATTTAAGATTGACAAGAGTTGCCGCTGAAAAGCATGTGTTGAAGAGGGTAGCTTGGTGGGGAGAAAGATGTGAAGGGTGAAGGGTGTCATATGCGTTAATAGAAGTATGCGTTGAAGGCTACTATGTGCTAGAAGTTGGCAAAGAGTTGCCGCTGAAAAGCATGTGTTGAAGAGGGCAGCTCGGCGGGGAGAAAGATTTGAAGGGAGAAGGGTGCCATATGCGTTAATAGAAGTATGCGTTGAAGGCTACTATGTGTTAGAAGTTGGCATTGCTATGCGTTGAGATGGCCTATACGTTGAAGAATGGTATGCGTCGGACATAGAAATGTGGCCTAGAGGGCCATGCGGTAATCAGCTATCCGGCGTGAAGCAATCAGTGGCATAGTAAGTGGAGACTATACGTTACCGAAGCCATGCGTGGAAGGTGGCACTGGCTAATTCTAGAAGGCGAATGAAGTTAGAGCTGGTAAGTTGGTGATTTATATTGATATATAAAGGAGTGCATCGAATAATTAAGCTTTTTGGATACATTTTCGAACTCAGATTAACTCTATTTCGCAAACGACCAACAAGGAGAGGTAGAAGAAAGTACTTGAATAGAATTTAAGTAGAAATCAGATCAGTTTTGTGATGATTGTGAAGCTGGAACCAGAAGCTTGATTGTTGCTGATAGACTTGAACACCAATCGGTGTTTGAAGGAGAGTGAACCGAGGGCGTCGAAGCAAGAACTGAAATTTTGAGGTAAGTAAGTTGAATCAATTCTTAGCAACTTTCATCAGGGATGTGTAAGCTAAAACCGAGCGAAATGTGTTAATCTCTAGGAGGAAGTACGCGGAGTTGAACTGCTAAACAAAGCAAGATAGCCGAAGTTATTTGGGAATAATTCTCAAATGATGATGAATCATGGCCTGAAATTGTGAGATAAGTTAGAGAACTCACTACTTTACAAGATTGTAGAAGGAAGGAAGTTTTGATTTTGGCTGTAATATGGTTTTTAGCAGGATAAAGGAAGAAGTTTGAAGGGAAGGAAGGAAACTGTGATATCAAGTGTCGCTAGACAGTGATATCGCTAAGGAGCGGGAAAGTGAGCAGCGGAACGGGTGTTGCTGATAAATGCAAAGGGCTCTGCGTCTCACAATTCTCGCTGAAGTCTCGCTAGGTATCGCTCCTTAATATGATATCGCTAGTCTAATTCACTCCAGTTTCGCTAGTGCAGCATCCAGTAGTGTGAATCTCACTGGTAGTCTCGCTAGTGACATAGAGTATCGTTAGTTATTAACATGCATACCTAATAATTTTGAAAAAGGAGTTCAAAGGAAACCTAATATGAGAAATGTGTTTTACAGGCCAAGAAGAACTCGGAAAAACATACAATCCGCTCGGGGCCTAAGACAAACTGTGAGTGACTCTCAAATTGTCTAAAGAGTATCGTTATTAATGTACAAGTGGAAGAGAATATATAATAGGTGAATTCCTGTATGTGTGCTATTTAAATGCAAACCATGGCCGAAGAACCCTGTGTGAAGGCCTATGAAGATATATGATACATAGTGCTAAGGGACCATGAGCGAAGGCACTAGTGAGATTAACTGAGATAGTTTCTAATACCGAGGAATCTCGTGAGAAGGCATATAGAAACCAATATATGATGGCTCAGTGCTGAGGGACCATGAGTGAAGGCACTTGAGCAGTGATTTAATATTGAGACTCAGTGCTGAGGGACAATATGAGAAAGCATTTGGAAGTTGAAACGCCGAGGGACTAAATGTGAAGGCGTATGAATTTATAAATACTAGCAGTCGAAGTATGAGGTTAAGAGCGTTGAGCTTTGCTCCGCCACTCATTAGGTAAATGTTTATGTTTCCTTGTTAAATCTCACGAGTGGCCCAGTAAATTGTACTAGTAAGCTATATAGTAGTTTTATGATCAGCATGAATTTGAGGATTGAATTGTAACTAATAATTTAGTCACTCATTGAGCTTAAGCTCACGCCTTTTGTTTATTGTTGTTTGTTTCAGGTAGCGAGCGTGTCCGGGACGCCTAGCCTACAGAAGATCCTCGTCTGGGCTTACTTGGCTTTAGTACTCTGGGATAGTTGTAAATACCCAGTCTAAGCACATATTTTGTTGTATATGAGCACCGTGGCATAACGAGTGTGGGGTTTTGTAAATTATGCTGAACAAATACACCTGTATGATAAATTCTAGTGCTGAGAAACCTTATGTATAACTTATGATTACCTTATAATGTTCTTATCAGTATAGAAGTTTGTACATTTGATTAGGTTTTCAACTATGCTTCAGTATACAAGATAACGCATATATGTATAGGTTGCACCTACTCCTAGGTTAAGAGGGTAATCTGGCAGAGGGTGTGACAGCGTTTTTGATTTTAGATGTTAACCAACCCGACCCTGTTTTTATCCATTCATTTATTCCATTTAGCTGACTTTGCTGTGTCGCATACCTCTCCATCACTCACATTAACTTAGGTTTATTACTTTCTAGTTAGTTAGACGTATCACTTCTCATCACCTTCTGTAAACGCATGACTCAAATAATTCAATTAATTAGAGAATCTGCATAGTCCCTGTGTTCGACCTCAGACTCACTGAGAATACCTCATTCTTTGCTTATACTTGGGTGAAGAATAGGAAAACTTGACAGATCACTAACGTATAGTATTAAGCATGTTGAACGCATAATATGTTGAATGCATAGTAAGCTTAATAATAAAGATAAACGCACAACAAGTTTTTGGCACTTTAGCATGTCAAACGCAACATGGACACAAAGCAGAAATTCAGCCTCCAATCATGCAGATTTTCTAGCGATTGCAATGCAACATTTATAAAAGGGCAGACCTGAAGGTTAAAAGGTTGTTGAACCTCTCGGAAGAATTCCTAAATGACAGCAGAGTTCTGTCTAGACGATAACCGGAGACAAATAGCCCAAAAGAGAAGAGTCTTCCCTCTGCCTGACCACTTCACAGTAGAACTCACGCTACCATCCCGGCGAGCTCAAGACATTGAGAAGCCATTCCATGCTTTATATCCTTTTCTTACTTATGTTTTAGTTTATTAGCAAGACATTGTATTTTCTAAAACATTTATTCCATTCATCAATCTATACATCTTACATGGCTATTCATATCTTATCAATTTCCATTTGTTGTTTTCCATGAGTAACTAACTGATAACTTGTAGAAATAAAAGTTATTATTGCCTTTATCTTAAAAAAAATAGAGTTTAATAGAGAGTTATGCAGTAGTATTAGTTAATTTCTATTGATATATCTCTCTATGCATTTTACTCTTGCAAAATGATGAAGATAATTGTTTTGATATGTTTATGAGCCTAAAACGCATGCTTTAATGCAAAAATGCAGAAAACCTCAAGATGCGTCGTACATGTGAAACACAAGGCAGTGAAAAATCAGGTCAGAATCTTAAGAAATTATCGAAAGATTGACATGCATGATCTACGGCTAAAGTGGTGGATCTAAATTGAACCGAGAATTTCGCAATTAGGCGAGATAGATGTAAGACATCAATTGTGTCTCCAATCACGCAGATTTGCCACTGATTATGAACGTAGCCTCTATAAAAGGACAGACCTGCAAGCTAAAAAAGGTTGTGGTTGGTTCTCGGAAGAATTCCTAAGTGACAGCAGAATCCCTTCCAAACAATAACCGGAGACGAATAGCTCAAGAGAGAAGAGTCTTCCATCCGCCTGACCACTTCACAGCCGATCTCACACTTCCATTCTGGTGACTCAAGACATTAAAACGCCTTCCTGCTTTCTATATTTTTTTCGAGCTTTGATTTTAGAGTTGTTATCAAGACATTGAACTGTCTAAGATTGTATTTCGTTCTTTAATCTACAATTCTTCCATGTCTATCAATTTCTTTACACTTTCCGCTTATTACTTTGAATCCATGAGTAACTAATCTTTCAAGGGTCACGGGTTGCGTTAGCATCTAAATAAGAATCATAGTGTAACTATTTCATCTTGTCAATTGTAATCTTAATCTGATGCTTATGTCTATCTAGCTAATCAATAGAAGTAGTAACAATGAGACTGCTCGAGGGGGTAAATAATTGTGGAACTCAATTAACAAGGCAAAGAAGTGTTACCTAAACATAGGAATAACCTTAGCACGTAATATTCTCCTATGCGTTATAGACATATAACGCATAGCGGCTGACAACCAAGAGAAGAGTTGCAAGTATGAATAGACTTTTACTATGCGTTTCTGATATTAGAAGCTAACCAACCCGAACCCTATTTTTATCCATTCATTTTGTCCACTTAGTTGAACCTGCTGTGTCGTATCCCTTACCATCTACCACTTTTTAATCTAGTGTACATGTTATTGCTTTCTTTAGTTAGACGCATCCTTTATTAAATATTTTTGGTTATCACTCAAACTCAATTAATCCAACGAATTTTAGACTCAGCATAGTCCCTGTGTTCGACCTCGGACTCACTGAGTAAACCTATTTCTTTGCTTATACTTGGGTTACGAATAGGAAGACTTGATAGATAATATTTCTTAATATTAAACACGTTAAACAGAACAACACTAACTCTTTTAAGGGTCACGGGTTGCGTTATCATCTAAATAAGAACCGTAGAAACCTATTCCATCCTGTCAATTGTACTTTTAATCTAATGTTTATGTCCATCTAGCTAATCAATATACGTAGTAATAATCCGACTGCTCGAGAGAGTAAGTGATTGTGGAACTCAATTGACAAGGCTAAGAAGTTTTACCTAGACATAGGAATAACCTTGGCACTTAATACTCTCCTATGCATGATAGACATATAACGCATAGCGGCTGACAACCGAGAGAAGAGTCGTTAGTATGAAATAGACCTCACTATGCGTTTCTGACTTTAGATGATGACCAACCCAAGCCATGTTTTTACCATTCATATAATTCAATCAGCTGACTTTGCTATGTCCCATACCTCTCCATCAAACCACTTTAGCTTAGGTTTACTGTTTTGTAGTTAGTTAAACGCATCACTTCTCACTACCTTCTTTAGACGCATGACCTAAATAGTCCAACTAATTATAGAAGCTACATAGTCCCTGTGTTTGACCTCGGACTCACTGTGAAAACCTCATTCTTTGCTTATACTTAGGTGAAGAATAGGAAAACTTGACAGATTAGTAACGCATATTATTAAGCACGTTGAACGCACAATGATAACTTGTAGAAATACAAGTTATTACAACCTTTTTCTTAGAAAAATAGAGATTAAATAAAGAATCAACCTTTTTCTACTCTTATCAATTGATGAAGATAATTATTTTATAGCTTTTTGAACCTGAAAAGCATGTTTTAACACAGGAACGCGAGCAACCTGTAGATTCTTAACATAGGACTATGCGTTGCAACTTGTGACCCGTTGACATCCGCTCAACGCAGGATGATGCGATAGAACATATGGATGCGTCGACATGAGTGAACACATGAACCTAAATTCTCCATGGACGCATAACGACCAGAAATGCAAGGCAGTGGAAAATCAGATCAGAATCTTGAAAGATTGTCAGAAGATTGACATGCATGATCTATGGCAAAAGTGGTGGATCTAAATTTAACCGAGAATTACGCAATTAGGCGAGATAGACGCACGACATCAATTTCCTCCAATCACGTATTGCCATTGATTACGAACGCAGCCTCTATAAAAGGGCAGACCTGCAAGCTGAAAAAGGGTTGTTGATTCTCGGAAGAATTCCTAAGTGACAGCAAAGTTTTCTCTAGAAGACAACCAGAGACGAATAGCTCGAGAGAGAAGAGTCTTCCTTCCGCCTGACCACTTCACCGGAGAACCTCACGCTTCCATTCCGGCGACTCAAGACATTGACGCGTTTCCTGCTTTCTATCTCTTTTTCTAGCTTTGATTTTAGATTTGTGTCAAGACATTCAGCTATCTAAAATTGTATTCTGTTTATTAATTTAAAATTCTTCCATGTTTATCCATTTCTCCACACTTTCCGCTTATTACTTTGAATCCATGAGTAGCTAATCTTTCAAGGGTCACGGGTTGCGTTAGCATCTAAATAAGAACTACAGTGTAACTATTGCATCTTGTCAATTGTAATCTTAATCCGATGCTTATGTCCATCTAGCTAATCGGTATAAGTAGTAATAATCAGACTACTCGAGAGGGTAAATGATTGTGAAACTCAATTGACAAGGCCAAGAAGTGTTACCTATCTATAGGAATAACCTTGGTACTTAACACTCTCCTATGTGGTATAGACATATGCGTTTCTGATTTTAGATGTTAACCAACCCAAACCCTGTTTTTATCCATTCATTTAATCCATTTAGCTGACTTTGCTGTGTCGCATACCTTAACATTTATCCCATTTTAATCTAGTGTAGATGTTATCGCTTTCTTTAATTAGACGCATCCTTCTCATCTATTCTTGGTTACCACTCCAACTCTAAGAATCCAACGAATTATAGAATCAGCATAGTCCCTGTGTTCGACCTCGGACTCACCGAGTATACCTATTTCTTTGCTTATACTTGGGTTAAGAATAGGAAAACTTGACAGATCATAAACGCATAACATTAAGCATGATCAACGCATAGTACGTTAAACACATAGGAAGCTTAATAATAATAGACAAACGCAGCAGCAAGTTTTTGCACTTTAAATCTGCACCGCAATACACAACAAGTTTAATAAAGATTCATAACACATCCAGGCGAGCTCAAGAGATTGAGGAGCCATTTCATGCTTTCTATCTTTTTCTTACTTGTGTTTTAGTTGATCGACAAGAGATTGTATTTTCTAAAACATTTATTCCATTCATCAATCTATACATCTTCCACGACTATCCATTTCTTATCACTTTCCATTTGCTGTTTATCATCCATGAGTAACTAACTCTCTTAAGGGTCACGGGTTATTTCGTCATTTAAATAAGAACCATAGTTTTGACTATTCCATCTTGTCAATTGTACTTTAATCTAATGCTTATGTTCATCTAGCTAATTGAGTTGTAATAATCAGACTGCTCGAGAGAGTAAGTGATTGTGGAACTCAATTGATAAGGCTAAGAAGTGTTGTCTAGACATAGAAATAACCTTGGTACTTAACACTCTTCTATGCGTTATAGACATATAAGCATACCGGCTGACAACCGAGAGAAGAGTTGCTTGTATGAAAGAGATCTCACTATGTGTTTCTGAATTGAGATGATAACCAACCCCAACCCTGCTTTTACCATTCACATAATTCCAATAGCTGAATCTTGCTGTGTCGCATACCTATCAACTCTACCACTTTAGCTTAGTTTTACTACTTTTTATTTTCATAAACACATTACTGCTTGTATTTTCATAAATGCATCACTTCTCCCCACTTTCTTGTAACGCATATAACTTAGATAATCTAACGAATTCTAGAATCTGCATAGTCCCTTTGTTCGACCTCAGACTCACCGAGATAACCTCATTCTACGCTTATACTTGGGTGAAGAATAGGAAAACTTGACAAATTAACATCGCATATATATAGCACATTAGCACGCACAACAGACAACCAAATACACCCAACTTAATCCTTTTTTTAGTTAAAGATTCTAAATTAAAGTGGCTTCGTGCTCAAGAATATGAGAGATTTTAAGAGGGACTTAAATGAATTTAACTCAAGATAATGCTATTCTATTTCCACAGTAAGTCATCTGTCATAGAAATTCAAATCTAATCATGGGCAATCAACATCAAAGCACACAACCATAAAAACATTCCTATTATCTTTGAAAGCTCCAAAATTATCAAAATTGTTTCGAAATTTCAATAACATGTAACTGATCATTAAAACCTCACAAGCATGCATAGCAGGATAAGAAAACACACAAAATTAGGAATGACACCTCTCACCCCAAACTTAGAATCATGTATTGTCCCCAATGCATAAGAGCATCGAACAAAGAAAGAACAAGCCTGGGAGCAAGCGGGAAGCCACCAAACAGGCTTGTGAAATGAGTACTTTTCGTGATGAACCAATATCTTGAAAATTAATGAAGCATATGAGTGACTCTAAGATTATTGAAAATAAAAAGAAAAATAAAGAAAGCAATAAAATTGGGTTGCCTCTCAACAAGCGATGTTTAACGTCTTCTTGCTAGACGGGGCTCACAGTTCACGGCGAATTCGAAGGTTGTTTGTTCATTCCATGCTTTGAACCACTTTGAACTTTTAGTTTTCACCCACATTGACACTTACAAACATATTCATTAACATTTAATGGGTTGGTTAACAATTCATTGTCAAGTTGAGTATCATCTTTTCTAATGTATTCAAGTATCATTAAGGAGTCATTATTATTAAATTTTACCGAACTCACCACTTCATTTTGTAACATGCTTCTCCATGATTTGTTCATAATTCACTTTATGTTTTAGAGATACACAAAAAGAACTAGGAGCATTATTACAACTAAAAACATGCTTCATAGGATTTTCTAATTTAACGTCAAGCATGTCACTAGTCTTACCACTCAAAGAAGGATCATCATGCATAGAGCTCTTGTCACACCCCCTCCCAGGTACCCTCTTACCCCAGAAGAAAGTGTGAGGATAGCAGACACCGACCCTCTTTCCACATCCATGATAACTTGTAGAAATACAAGTTATTACAACCTTTTTCTTAGAAAAATAGAGATTAAATAGAGAATCATGCAATAGTTGATGTTAAATTCTATTGATAAATCTTCCTATGCGTTCTACTCTTGTAAATTGATGAAGATAATTATTTTATAACTTTTTTGGCGTAAAACGCATGTTTTAACGCAGGAACGCAAGCAACCTGTGGATGCGTCAGTAACATATGGATGCGTCGACATAAGTTCACGCATGAACCCAAGTTCTCCATGGGCGCATAACGACCAGAAACGCAAGGCAGCGGTAAATCAGATTAGAATCTTGAGAGATTGTCAGAATGATTGACATGCATGATCTATGGCTAAAGTGGTGGATCTAAATTGAATCAAGAATTATGCAATTAGGCGAGATAGACGTACGACATCAATTGTGCCTCTAATCACGCAGATTTGCCATTGATTACGAACGCAGCCTCTATAAAAGGGCAGACCTGCAAGCTGAAAAAGGGTTATTGATTCTCGAAAGAATTCCTAAGTGACAACAGAGTTCTCTCCAGAAGACAACTGGAGATGAATAGCTCGAGAGAGAAGAGTGTTCCCTCCGCGTGACCACTTCACAGCAAAACTTCACGCTTCCATTCCGGCGACTCAAGACATTGAAACGCCTTTCCTGCTTTCTATCTCTTTTTCTAGTTGTGATTTTAGCTTTGTGTCAAGACATTGAGCTGTCTAAAATTGTATTTCGTTCATTAATCTACAATTCTTCCATTTCTATCCATTTCTCTACACTTTCCGCTTATTACTTTGAATCCATGAGTAGCTAATTTTTCAAGGGTCACGGGTTGCGTTAACACCTAAATAAGACCCATAGTGTAACTATTGCATCGTTTCAATTGTAATCTTAATCTGATGCTTATGTCCATCTAGCTAATCGATATAAGTAGTAATAATCAGACTGCTCGAGAGGGTAAGTGATTATGGAACTCAATTGACAAGGCTAAGAAGTGTTACCTAGACATAGGAATAACCTTGGTACTTAACACTCTCCTATGCGGTATAGACATATAACACATAGTAGCTGACAACCGGGAGAAGAGTCGCAAGTATGAATAGACTATCACCATGCGTTTCTGATTTTAGATGTTAACCAACCTGAACCCTATTTTTACCGATTCATATAATTCAATTAGCTGACTTTGCTGTGTCGCATACCTTACCATTTACCACATTTTAATCTATTGTACATGTTATCACTTTCTTTTGTTAGACGCATCCTTCTCAACTACTTTTTGTTACCACTCCAACTCTAATAATCCCATTAATTACAAAATCAGCATAGTCCCTCTGTTCGACCTCGGACCCACCGAGTAAACCTATTTCTTTGCTTATACTTGGGTTAAGAATAGGAAAACTTGACATATCATAAACTCATAACATTAAGCATGTTCAACGTATAGTATGTTAAACGCATAGTAGTAAGCTTAATAATAAAGATAAACGCAACAACAAGTTTTGGATTTCAGATCTGTTGCACAACAAGTTTTTGGCGCTATTACCGAGGACTTATTTTATCTGTCAACAACAAGTTTTTGGCGCCGTTTCCGGGGACTTATTTTATCTATCTAACAATAATCCACTATCAACCTTAAACCTAAACCAAACACCTAATAAGCAGATATACAATAATTGAACATCAAACTTTAACCAGGGTTAAGCTATCATAAAAACGTTGATTTACATTCAAACCCTTTAATTACATAAGTTCACTAACCACCGCCCTTAACACTCTATATGTACAACATAAGTTTAAGGTCAACTATTTACAATGCTCTAAATTCACAGACGCTGATGGTGGTAGGCCCAAACGAGTTGCCGTAATTAATTTATGACAATAAGTAAATAACATCAGTTCATTCCCATATCCAAGCAAACATGCTCAAGTATGTCATACCATATATGTTCATTTCTGAAAAGAAATATGAAAATTCAATATATTTCAAAAACATTTTCCTTAGTAAGGCAGAGCAAAGCTCAACGCTACACAATGCCGAAAACATCCTTAGTTGGGGCGAAGTAATCTCGACACACCCAATGTCGAATATCCTTAGCTGTGTTGAGTAATCTCAACATAACAACATCTATCATACCTCTATGTGCACATAGATATCATATCCTGTGTTACTCGAATACCTTCTTAAGTCCTTCAGTGTCGGGTCCCATATACGAGATTTAGGCCACCCACATGCCTTCTCCGAGTCCTTCAACATTGGGGACTATCTCTATACTTAAGTTACCCACATGCCTTCCTCGAGTCCTTCAGCATTGGGAGCCTTTCTTTTAAAACATAATTCAAAAGCAACATGCTTCGAAAATGACATAATAAAAATTCACGAGTTTGTAACATCTTAGACTTTCACAAGTTCCTCAACAATCATCATGCTTCCATAAAATCATAGATTAATATATAGCATGCCTTTCATAAAATTTGGTTAACAACCAGCATGCTTCGAATATTTCCAATGCAAAACCATAATATACATTTACATGGAAACACATGCTTCCTTAAAGCAAATAGTTATCATAGCATATTTAAAACCCATGAAAAGCATAAACATAAGAATATGGTTCCAAGCAACGGTAAATAGCATGAAAACTTTGTATAAAGTATGCTTATTTTAAATAAAATTGTCACTCAATACTTGTCCTGGGCCCTTAATAGATTATACACCTTTCCTAGCTCCTTTCGGTCTGAAATAGTACATTTCCCTTTGTTAGATTTCCTCCAAATTCCTTTTACATAAGAAACAAGCCTTAGACATTCATATTATTCACCACCGAGTCTTGATTGTGCCACTTTAAGTGTTAACCGCAAGTGTGCGGGTCAAGTTATGATATAAGACAGTAAAGTCCGAATATCGTTCCACTAGAGATCCAATTTCAAAGTTTAAAGTTACTTAGCTATTTTAGAATCAAATCAATTTTATTTGAGGATAGGAATTTAATTTGTGAATTATGGAAAATACAAACTAAATAAGGGAAGTAATAAAGTGAGAAACACAAGAGTCAAGAGGAGTTCTAGGGTAATGAATCCTTGTTTATTTCATCATGCAATATTATAGAATTCATGGATTTTATTGTAATTCATACGCCTAAGTCTAGAAACTTAATTCCAAGTATTTTCTCTAAAAAATAGCCCTTTCTCATGCAACTCGATTGATTACTAATCTCTTGAAACCAATACAAATTACATAGCATTAAGTATAGTCTTTAGCAACTTTTATTGTCAACCTAACTACTCTCGTGATAGATTAACAACAATTCATTGTTATAGATCAAGTTAAACACACAATCTCTCAATCATACATCTAACCTAACATGTGAAGGTAGCCAATCCTCAAGAATTAAACACAATAATAATGAAAAGCATAATCATTTCAACAAAACTATGAAAGTCTACGATATCAACATGAATTCATAAACAATTCATCAAAACCCTAAAACTAAAGAGTTTAGCCACTCATAGCTTGAAGCAACATGTTCAAACAATATAATCAAAGAAAGAGTGTAAAGAAAGGGAAACTCTACTGAGAAGGGGCTTTTGATTGAGGTAGCAACATCACAATCTCTTTGGCTCTCACGTCGGAACTCAAACGGCACCACGACTCTCTCGAACTCTTTTCCTCTTCCTTGCAACTAACTCACTCTTTGAACTCTTTTATAAACTCTCACTCAATTCTCTCATTCTTATGACTCTTTTGGTCTGTAATTTCGTGCTTTGATTGATTGTTAGGGCTGCTAGAAACCCCCAAATTTATAGAGTTGGCTGCCCAAGAAAACTTTCCAAAAATACATTATTTCTCATTTATGGAAACTGGAGCCGCAACGCTACCAATTATGGAAAGAGAGCGTCGCGGCACTGCGACTTTGATGCGCAAACCTGCTCTCGGGTTTTAGCATCGTGGCATTGCCCTAATTTTGGCAACTTTGTTATTTTCTTCTCTTTTTCACCGTATTCTTGTTCAGTTTTGATCTTTTGGTCTTTTCTTTTAATTTTCCTCATTTTAACTTGAAACCACTAGCAAACAAGTGAAATCTAATATAAACTCCCTTAATTTGAGAGAATAGAAAGCACTTTTCAAGTGCTTATCAAGACCCTACTACATAAATACAACCATCACCGAGACTATATTCCACAAAGAAATGCTCAACCGAGGCTATATTTCATAAAAGAGTTCACTAATGAACGAGATTCAAGCTATTAGAGAGACTAAACCAACGAATTCAAGCAAAAGACCCGAGACTGTGGACTAGCGAAACCAGCGAGAGTAGCGAGACCAACGAGATTTGTGAGATAGAATCGACCAGCAAGACCAACGAGATTTATCTCGCCCTCACTCCTTCATGCTCCCAGTGTCGTCCAATTCTCCAACTAGACTCGCCTTCTTCTAACTGTTAAAAGTTGAATTTCAAGTTTGATGTAGATTTTCTTTCCTTCTACAAACTTGTAGATAAATGTGTTTCTAACTTACCTCAAACTTTCAGAGACAAAATCCTCTTCATTCGACAGATAATCTCAATTTACTTTGCCCTGCTTCAAATCACTCGAGGAATCCGTATCAGTCACTTCCACCTAAAATTAAACCTATTTACTTTCACATTCAGCTCAACCATCCTTTACAAAAGTTGTTAAAAATTGAGTTAACTTACTAACCTCAAATTTTTAGCTTCAAAGTCTGTCTTTTCAGCTCATTATTCAACAAACACTAGACTTTGCTCAGACTGCACGACAGCAAACAAGCCTTCAGTTCCAGCTTCAGTTGCTCCACGAATTCGACAGAAGTTTTATACCAATTTGCCCTAAACACCTTCTTCTTCCTCCATTCGATGCGCAGCTTTGGTTTAGGTCGGTTATTGTCACACCCTCTCCTAGGTACCCTCTTAACCTAGGAGAAAATGTGAGGACAATAGACACCGACCCTCTTACGACATTCATTGCCAACCTTATACCTTGACCAAGACCTAATAAACAGATTTACACCATAATTGAACATCCAACTATAACCAGGGTTAAGTTATCATACAGACATTGATTTGTATTCAACCCTTAATTTACACAAGTTCTCTAACTTCCGCCCTTAACCCTTTATATGTACAACACAGGTTTAAGATCAAATATTCACAATTCTCAAAATTTTAGACACGGATGGTGGGCCCAGACAAGTTATTGTGTAGGCTAAGCACCCCAGACTCGCTCATTACCTGAAAAACAGAAAAACAAGGAAAGCATGAGCAAGGTTGCCCAGTGAGTGACTTGTTTTGTAAAAACCTTCCTTGATTCGTAATTAAATCAAAACTGTAATCAAGTTATGAAAATAAATAAGCAGTAATAAATCATTTCTGTATCCAAACAAATGATGCTCAGGCAACATTATCAAATCACATACGTATCGTTTCTAAAGAAAACCCATGTGAGTACAACACATTTCAATCATAATTTCCTTAGTTGAGGCGAAGCGAAGCTCAATGCTATTCAACGTTGAAAACATCCTTAGTTGGGGCGGAGAAATCTCGCCACACCCAACGTCAAATATCCTTAGCTGTGTGTAGTACCGATATGGACTAAATTGGTTTTCCTCTTGTAGATTGAAGGAAGAAGTGAAGGAAGCCGGAAATATTTTTGGTAAGTGAATTATAAATCATTACGAGGTAAATCGAGTTTAGGAGTTACTTTGTTTATTTGAAAATAAAATAAAATAGAAATAGAAATAGAAATAGAAAAAAAAAGGATCTTAGAAATAAAAGAAATAAACAAAGAAAGAAAAAGAAAGAAAAAAAAGGTGTTGTATGACAGATCTAAAGTCCTCGGCAACGACGCCAAAAACTTGTTGCGTTTGACATGCTAAAGTGCCAAAACTTATTATTGCGTTTATCTATTATTAAGCTTACAATCATGCGTTCGACATATTATGCGTTTAACATGCTTAATATTATGCATTAGTGATCTGTCAAGTTTTCCTATCCTTTACCCAAGTATAAGCAAAGAATGAGGTTTTCTCGGTGAGTCCGAGGTCGAACATAGGGACTATGCAGATTCTATAATTAATTGGATTAATTGAGTTAGAGTGGTAACCAAAAATATTTAACAAGGGGTGCATCTAATTAAAGAAATCGATAACATGTACACAAGATTAAAAGGTGGTGGATGGTAAGGCATGCGACACAACAAAGTCAGCTAAGTGGATTAAATGAATGGATAAAAACAGGGTTCGGGTTGGTTAACATAAAATATCAGAAAACGTATAGTGACAGTCTATTCATACTTGCAACTCTTCTCCTGGTTGTCAGCCGCTATACGTTATATGTGTAAGCACTGGCTTATAATACTAAGTGTTGGGAGAAGGCAAGTGAAACAGTGGTTGTGCTTTGCTAGAGGAAAAGTAGCCGAGAGTGGAAGAGCTAAGCATTGGCCAAGACTATGCATCGATGAAAGCAGAGAAGAGAACATTTTTCTTTTAAGTGGCCATGCGTTGAAGGTGAAATCACGAAGACTTATGAGCTGAAGCAGTCACTTGCGTTGGAAGAGAAGTTGATCATTGGCGAGGAAAGAAATGTTTTTGACCTACCATGCGTTGGTAAAGTTGCCATGCGTTAATGTAAGACCCTAACTCAGAATTCTTAAGATGGCTAGTAAGAGAAAAAGTAAGAAAAGAAGTAAGATTAGTTGAACGCCTAATATTAGGAAAACAATGGATATTCCACTAAGAGTGAGGATGAAGGATTGAAAGCATAGTTTGGAGATTAATTAAAATTTAGATGTATTCTTGAGCATAGTTCGGTTAATGCATAGATGGTAAGCGCTAAAGCGTGGTACCTTAATTTAGAGGGAATTTGATACTGAATTTTAAAAACGGAAACAAGAATTAAGGAAAAGAGAGAACGCATGGTTCACACTTAGTCTTGGAAATTAACAAGTTATGGGATTGGTTTTTTAGGGTGAGCTAGAAAGAAAAGAGAAGTCAAAGAACCTTAGGGCGTGAACAGCATGTGTTGAAAGTTTATTATGAGTTAGTAAAGATTTTGGTGCTGACAAAGAAGTTTATGCTCAAAGACGGACATTTAGTGTTTAAGGTAACCAAGGGTCGTTAAGACTATGCGTTGAGGAGCTCAATTCCATGGTAAATGGAAATATAACTTTAATTTCGAGTAAACGCATAGGTTGAAATTCAAGAGTTTAAAGGGTAGGAAGTTGGACGCATGGTACGATGCGGTAAGGTACAAACGCATAGTAGTATGTGTTTGAGACATTGACGTCTAATAATGTACGGTGAAGAAATGAGTTCGAAGGTATTATGGCCAGGAGTAAAGAAAGTAAACAATGAAGCTAAAACCTAAAGGAAATTCAGTGGACGCATAGGGGCAATATGATTGAATGAATAGTTGTATATTAGAATATGTTGGGCATATGAAATGAGCTTATAAAAGGCTAGATGACTTCATATAAACCTGACACCTTATAAGCGGAAGGTGTTAAAAGGCATGTTAAGTATTGCATGCAAAATGACGCTTGGATAAATACGTGGTTGGTTAAATTGCAACGTGACATGTAGAAACAAGTGGCAGAAAGGGAGGAGAAGTAATATGATCAGCCATCTACTCCAAAGCTATAAATAGGACCTTGAGAGAAAAAGATTGACTGATGATGCTGAAGTCAGAATTCTTAAGAAAAAGGAGAAACTAGTCCATAATAAAAGTCTACGGCCAAGGAAGAAGATATTCTTGACAACTTAGCTATATCTTGTGTTAAAGAATTGTCTTGCGTCTAAAAGGGTCAGCCTTCCGTTTAAGTTTCAAGGTAAACGGTGCGTCCAAGTGGGACCTTATACGATCGACGCATTCAAAACGGGAAGTAAGGAAGAGTTGGGATGCACCTCGCGTTAGCTATCAACCTTGCGTCTAAGGGCAAGGTTGCAACCAACCGAGCTACCAGAGGAATATAAGGCCTTGCATTCCAAGATTAGAACGCTGCGTCCAAGAAGCTCGGAAAAGGAGAAATAGCAGGATAGAGGAGAAACTATCCTTAAAATGTTCTATGAGTGACACCTTTCTTTCTTGAAAATGTTTATTTTGAAATGTTATTCTAATTTCATTATGAACTATGATTTGATGAAAAATGATTATTTGAAAAGCATGGTGCTTGAATATATTTAGTTCACAAGGCATGTCTTATTGTTTTCTATAAGTTGTTGAAAAGCATGTTGTGAAATGTAGTTTACCGAGGAATATCTTATTTCTTCATGAAAGATTTCATATGAACTAGTTATGTGAAATGTTGGTTTCTAAAATGTTTTAAAGAAGGCTCAATGCTGAGGGACATGAGAAGGTATGTGAGTTTCCCTAGGACCCAGTACTGAAGGACATGGAAAAGGTACATGGGCGACCCGCCATATTCCTATGTGCACATAGAGGTTGATATTGCTGGTGTGTCGAGTTTTGCTTCGCATCGAGCCAGGAATGATTTCGACGTTGGGTGTGTTGAGTTTTGCTCCACCCCAACTAAGGATGTTTTCGACGTTGAGAGCGTTGAGTCTTGCTTTGCCTCAACTAAGGGAAATTGTTGAGAACAAACTGATTTTATGTACAACTACTCTGGAATGTATTTATGTGATTTGATTAAAAGTTGAAAGTATGATTTTATAGAAATGATGAATTTGAATTAAGTATTTTGTGATATAATGATGATAACATGTCTGCTTTTGAACTAAAGATAGTTTCACAAAATCTGCACTCATTGGGTGTTTAGCTCATCTTTTTATATGTTTTCCATTTTCCAGGTAGCATGACAGTTCCCGTTGCCGATCGAAGTCGAGGTTTGTCAAAAGTTAATGGTATCGCCGTCCTAGGAAGGGTGATTAAACAGGCATATAGGAAGTTGCGCAGCGGAAGTCGATAATAGGGTCGATGACTGCTGTCCTCACTGTCACACCCCCTCCCAGGCTACTCTACCCAACCCGAGAAGAGATGTGAAGACAGCATACATCACCCCTTTTGTGACACATACCATCCACTAATACAATTGTCCCATACTGATCACAACATACATAACGCTCCTTAATGTATATCAACCATAACATATAGGAAATTATATACATAACGATAATTCAGAATACAACTCTTCCATAAAGCCCTTATACAAAACCATGTTTCAACTCCCAGTAAATGTACAACTAGGTCTACATGCCACCTATATAAGGTTTTACATACAAGCAACTTTGCAAAACAGGACAATTTTCTGGAAAATCGAAGCTTAAGCAGGGCGAGTTGAAGTAGGCAAAGCACCAGGAACGTCCTTGCAACCTGGAGGGGAAAGAAGAACTTGAAAACATAAGCTAACAGCTTAGTTGAGTGACTAATTTTAAACAAATTCTTTAGTTCGAAAATCATCAGGATTTAAACAAACTCTGAACATGAGCAAAACATAGAATTATCACATTTTTATTGATTAAATCATGTTAAAATGCCCTTATCAAATCATACATGGTTTTTTCAACAATTCGTAAGTAAAACAGTACGGTTACGACACTTTTCCCTTAGTTGAGGCAGAGCAAAACTTAACGCCCCAATGTTGAAAACAAATAAGGCTCGATGCAGAGCAAGACTCAACGCACCAGCATATAACCTCTATGTGCACATAGGAACATGGCGGGTTCCCAAGTACCTTCTCCATGTCCATCAGTACTGGGTCCCAGGGAAACTCACATGCCTTCTCATGTCCTTCAGCATTGAGCCTCCTCTAAAACATTTTTCCTTTAGTTTTATACAATACTTTATACAAAACCATTTATAGTCAAATCTTTCATAAGAAAACAGGGCATTTCATAAATCAATATCAATCCATAAATCTGCTTTTCAATATCGTTTGGCAAAAATATCAACAAATAAGGAAAACCAAACTGACATGTACAAAAGAATTGTTGAAACAAGAAAAGAAGTGTCACTCACAACTCTTTTTTAGGCCTTGAATGGATTATACGCCTTTCCTATCTCCTCTTGGCCTGAAAATACACATTTCTTGGGTTAAGCTTCCCTAAACTTCCTTTCCACAACCAACAAACTTTAACAATTTATATTTAATCAATAAACCTTAATGAGTGAAATTCAACTCTACTAGCGAAACCACTAGCGAGACTGGATTACACTACACGCCACTAACGATACCAGGGTGAGCAAGACTAGTGATATTCACCTGATCAGCGAGATCCAGCGAGACCCAGTGAGAATTGTGAGACGCAAGACTTCTAGCAACACCTGCGTTACCCGTCTCGCTTCTCACGCTTAAACTCTTAGCGTTACTTGCAGTCCAGCGATACTCATCTTCCATAGCTTCTGCCGTCCCTCTTTTCCTTTTGTTCTTCACTACTGTCGATTAAAAGTTATATTTCTAGCCAAAATTAGAACTTTTTTCCTTCTACAAACTTGTAGAGAAATATGTTTTCTAGCTTACCTCAAATTTTCGTAGCTTAACTTGTCCTTTTTCGTCAGATATTGCAAAATTCCTCCGCACTACTACAGATTGCACATAAATTCCTTATCAATCACTTCCAGCTAAAAGTTTACATGTTTCTATTCCATTTCAACTCAAAGATCCTTCATAAAAGTTGTTCAAAATTGAGTTAACTTACTAACCTTAAAATTTCAGCCTTAGAATCGATCTCCTCGATTCGTTTCACTCCAAACATTCGATACTGTCAAGCTTGTGCGTATGCTAATAACGTGCTGTTCCAGCTAATATTTCGATACCAAAATGAGTAAAATTCTATCCAAAATCCACAAGAACACCTTCTTTTACCTTCACTTGTAGTTCGTCTGAAAAATGAAACCGACTTAAGCTCTCAAAAATGTCTAAAAATTATAAAATATTCAATTTACTCACCTATATATACTGCCAACTTAACTCTCTTATGCAGGTTGGCGAGCGGGGTTTCCCTTCTCAATTCAAGGTAAGGCATTCAACGCAGCCTACCATCAATGCCCTTAGTAGATGGCCACCATCAACGCATGGTGTCCTCCGCGCCTCCTACCTTTAACGCATACAACTCAATCAGTTATATCCGTCTCCAATGCATGGAGACCTTAATGCATGCAACCTCACCAACGCATAGTTGTTCAGAAACATTTCCTTCCCCGCCAATGATCAATTTCTCTTCCAATGCAAGTGACTGCTTCAGCTCATAACTCTTCGTAATTTTCACCTTCAACGCATGGTCACTCAAAAGAACAATGCTCTTCTCTGCTTTCATCAACGCATAGTCTTGGCCCATGCTTAACTTTTCCACTCTCGGCTACTTTTCTCTAACAATGCATGGCCACATTTCACTTGCCTTGTCCCAACACTTAGTATTTTAAGCCAGTGCTTACACTCACGCTCCGTTTCGGGCTACAGGAGGGTAGTTAGGGAAGGGGTGTGACAGTTAAGGTCCCCATGCGTTGAAGACGGGTATAATTGATTGAGTTGTAAGCGTTGAAGGTAGGAGGCGTTGAGGGCACCATGCGTTGAGGGTGGTTATCTGCTAAGGGTGTTGATGGTAGGCTACGTTTGAGTGGGGAACCCTGCGCGCCAGCCTGCCTAAGAGGGTTAAGTCGGCAGTATATATATAGGTAAGTGAATTAAATATTTTATCATTTTTAGACATTTTTTAGAGCTTAAGTCGGTTCCATTTTTCAGACGAACTACAAGTAAAGGTAGAAGAAGGTCTTCTTGTGGATTTTGGATAGAAGCCTACTCGTTTTGGTGTTGAAATCTAAGCTAGAATAGAACGTTGTTTGTGGACGCACAGACTAGATAGTATTTGATTTTTGGAGTAGAACAAATCGAGGAGATCGAGTCTAAGGCTGAAATTTTAAGGTCAGTAAGTTAACTCAATTCTGAACAACTTTTATGAAGGATGCCTGAGTTGAAATGGAATAGAAATATATAGACCTTAAGTTACTATAAGGAATTTCTGTGCAATTAGGAGTAGCGCGGAGAAATCTTGCAATATCTGACGAACAAGGACGAGTTAAGCCACAAAAATTTGAGGTAAGCTAGAAAACATATCTCTCTACAAGTTTATAGAAGCAAAGAAGTTCTAAATCTTGCTGGAAATATGACTTTTAACTCACAGAAGTGAGAACGAAAAGGAAAGGAGGAAACTAAGCTGTCGGGTGTCACTAGGAAGCTGGGGTCGCTAAGAATTGGAGAGTGAGTAGTGAGACAAATCTCGCTGGTGGTGCAGAGGAGCTTTTTATCGCACAAATCTTACTGACTCTCGCTAGGTCTTGGTCCTCAGGTAATCTCCCTAGTCTTGTTTATCTTAGTGTTACTAGTATCGTTGTCCTGTTGGGTAGTTCTGCTAGTAATCTCGCTGGGAACGTGGGATTTTCGTTGGTAATCTTGCTTATTAGGTTTACTTTGGGAAAAGGGGAGGCTCGGTGATAAATCATGATTTGAGTTTAATTATGCAAACTAAACGATCAAGTAAAAAGAAGCGTAATGTAAGGAAAAATGTTTATTTCAGGCCAAGAGGAGATAGGGAAGGCATATAATCCACTTAAGGCCTAGAAAGAGCTGTGAGTGACACTTTTCTTGTTTCAATGATTTCGTTGTACATGTTAGTTTGGTTTGCTAATTTATTTATGATTTTGTGATCAATCAATTTACAAAGCATAGTTTATGTTTTGCTAAACGGTATAGAAAAGTATGTTTATGAAATGTTATTGATTTAAGAATTGCCCTGTTTTCTCATGAAAGATTTGCATGTGAACTGTTTGTATAAAGTATTGTTTTTTCTAAAAGGAAAATGTTTTAGAGGAGACTCAGTGCTAATAGACATGAGAAGGCACATGAGTTTCCCCGGGACCCAATACTGAAGGACATGGAGAAGGTTCTTGGGCAACCCGCCGTGTTCCTATGTGCACATAGAGGTTATATGCTGGTGCGTTGAGTTCTGCTCCGCATCGAGCCTTATTTGTTTTCGACGTTGGGGTTTTGAGTTTTGCTCCACCTCAACTAAGGAGAAGTATTGTAACCATATTGATTTATTTATGAATTGCTGAAAAACCATGTATGATTTGATAAGGGCATTTAAACATGATTTAATTAATGAATATGAGATGATTCTATGTTTTACTCATGCAGTCGGAATTAGTTTAAAACCTGATAATTTTCGAACTAAAATTAGTTTGTTAAAATTAGTCACTCACTAGGCTGTTAGCTCATGTTTTCAAGTTTTCTTTTCCCTCCAGGTAGCAAGGACGTTCCTGGTGCTTTGCCTACTCCAACTCTCCCTACTTAAGCTTCGAGTTTCCAGAAATTTGTCCTGTTTGAAGAGTTGTATGTATGTATAACCTTATATAGGTGGCATGTAGACCTAGTTGTACATTTGCTGGGAGTGGAAATATGGTTCTGTATAAGTACTTGTGGATGAGTTGAAAGTTTGAATTTTCGATATATATATAACTTTCCATATGTTATGGTTTTGGATGTATGAAGGAGCAATATGTATGTTATGAACTCACAGTATCAGTTTGTAGAAATGGATGGTATACGTCACAAGAGGGGTGATGTGTGCTGTCCTTACATCTCCTTTTAGGATAAGTAGGTTATCAAGGAGGGGGTGTGACAATATGTCTATACCGCATAGGAGAGTGTTAAGTACCAAGGTTATTCCTATGTCTAGGTAATACTTCTTAGCCTTGTCAATTGAGTTCCACAATCACTTACTCTCTCGAGCAGTTTGATTATTACTACTTATATCAATTAGCTAGATGGACATAAGCATCAGATTAAGATTACAATTGACAAGATGTAATCGTTACACTATGGTTCTTATTTAGATGCTAACGCAACTCGTGACCCTTGAAAGATTAGCTACTCATGGATTCAAAGTAATAAGCGGAAAGTGCAGAGAAATGGATAGACATGGAAGAATTGTAGATTAATGAACGAAATACAATCTTAGACAGTACAATGTTTTGATAACAAATCTAAAATCAAAGCTAGAAAAGGATAGAAAGCAGGAAGGTGTTGCGTTTGCAGATCTAAAGTCGAAAACTTGTTGTTGCATTTATCTATTATTAAGCTTACTACTATGGGTTCAACATATTATGCATTTAACATGCTTAATATTATGCGTTAGTGATCTGTCAAGTTTTTCTCTCCTTTACCCAAGTATAAGCAAAGAATGAGGTTTTCTCGGTGAGTCCGAGGTCGAACACAGGGACTGTGCAGATTCTATAATTAATTGGATTAATTGAGTTGGAGTGGTAATCAAAAATATTAACAAGGGATGCATCTAACTAAAGAAAGCGACTATGCGTTTAACTAAAGAAAGCGATAACATTTACACTACATTAAAAGGTGGTGGATGGTAAGGTATGCGACACAATAGTTCAGCTAAGTTGTTCGGGTTCGTTAACATCTAAAATTAGAAACGCATAGTGATAGTCTATTCATACTTATGACTCTTCTTCCGATTGTCAGCCGCTATGCGTTATATGTCTATACCACATAGGAAAGTGTTAAGTACCAAGGTTATTCCTATGTCTAGGTAACACTTCTTAGCCTTGTCAATTGAGTTCCACAATCGCTTACTCTCTCTAGCAGTCTGATTATTACTACTTATATCGATTAGCTAGATGGACATAAGCATCAGATTAAGATTACAATTTACAAGATGCAATAGTTACACTATGGTTCTTACTTAGAAGGTAACGCAACCCGTGACCCTTGGAAGATTAGCTACTCATGGATTCAAAGTAATAAGCGGAAAGTGTAGAGAAATGGATAGAGATGGAAGAATTTTAGATTAATGAACGAAATACAATCTTAGACAGTTCAATGCGTTGATAACAAATCTAAAACAAAGCTAGAAAAAGATAGAAAGCAGGAAAGGCGTTTCAATGTCTTGAGTCGCTGGAATGGAAGCATGAGATCTGCTGTGAAGTGGTCAGGCAGAAGGAAGACTCTTCTCTCTCGAGCTATTTATCTCCAGTTGTCTTCTGGAGAGAACTCTGCTGTCACTTAGGAATTCTTCCGAGAATCAAAAACTCTTTTTCAGCTTGCAGGTCTGCCCTTTTATAGAGGTTGCGTTCATAATCAGTGGCAAATCTGCGTGATTGGAGGCGCAATTGATGTCGTGCGTCTATCTCGCCTAATTGAGTAATTCTCGGTTCAATTTAGATCCACCAGTTTAGCTACCTGAGGATGCGCTGACAACCGCTCAACGCAGGATGATGCATTAGTAACATATGGATGCGTCCACATAAGTGAACGCATGAACCCAAGTTCTCCATGGACGCATAACGACCAGAAACGCAAGGCAGCGGAAAATCATATCAGAATCTTAAGAGATTGTCGGAAAGATTGACATGCATGATCTGTGGCTAACGTAGTGGATCTGAATTGAACCGAGAATTACGCAATTTGGCGAGATAGACACACGACATCAATTGCGCCTCCAATCACGCAGATTTGCCACTGATTAGGAACGCAGCCTCCATAAAAGGGCAGACCTGCAAGCTGAAAAAGAGTTGTTGATTCTCGAAAGAATTCCTAGGTGACAGCAGAGTTCTCTCCAGAAGACAATCGAAGACGAATAGCTCGAGAGAAAAGAGTCTTCCCTCCGCCTGACCACTTCACAGCAGATCTCACGCTTCCGTTCCTGCGACTCAAGACATTGAAACGTCTTTCCTGCTTTCTATCTTTTTCTAGCTTTGATTTTAGATTTGTTATCAAGACATTAAACTGTCTAAAATTGTATTTCGTTCATTAATCTAAAATTCTTCCATGTTTATCCATTTCTCTACACTTTCCGCTTATTACTTTGAATCCACGAGTAGCTAATCTTTCAAGGGTCACGGGTTGCATTAGCATCTAAATAAGAACCATAGTGTAACTATTGCATCTTGTCAATTGTAATCTTAATTCGATGTTTATGTCCATCTAGCTAATCAATATAAGTAGTAATAACTAGACTGCTCGAGAGAGTAAGTGATTGTGGAACTTAATTGACAAGACTGAGGACTGTTACCTAGACATAGGAATAACCTTGGTACTTAACACTCTCCTATGCAGTATAGACATATAACGCATAGCGGCTGACAAAGAAGAGAAGAGTCGCAGGTATTAATAGACTATCACTATGCGTTTCTGATTTTAGATGTCAACCAACTCGAACCCTGTTTTTATCCATTCATAATCCACTTAGCTAAATTTGCTGTGTCGCATCCCTTACCATCTACCACTTTTTAATCTAGTGTACATATTATCGCTTTCTTTAGTTAGACGCATCCCTTGTTAATATTTTTGGTTATCACTCCAACTCAAATAATCCAATTAGTTAGAGAATCTGCATAGTCCCAGTGTTTGACCTCGGACTCACCGAGAAAACCTCATTCTTTCCTTATACTTGGGTAAAGGATATGAAAACTTGACAGATCACTAATGCATAATATTAAGCATGTTAAACACATAATATGTTGAACGCATGGTAGTAAGCTTAATAATAGATAAACGCAACAACAAGTTTTTGGACTTCAGATCCACAAATGCAACAAGTTTTTGGTGCCGTTGCCAGGGATTTTTGCATTGATTTGTTTTTTTTTTTTTTTTTTTTGGGATTATTTGTGTTGTAGGAATTCCTCAGTTAAAGGAGTATTGTGAGTTTCTCTTCTGTCAGAAGCTTCTAACAATATATGCGTGAAGGGAGCAGCCCAGAACTTGATATTGACCCTGAGATTGAGAGGACGTTCAGTTGAAGGACAAGGTAGAATCGAAGAAGGACCAATCGTTGCTTAGGCCTGATTCAAACGGCTAGTGAGGAATTGTTTGCATAAGCAGAAGGATTATTGGATATGACCTACTCACATGTCGAAGACATTCTCGACAGAATTTCGTGAAATACTAATGAATGGGTGGACGACGAATATGGATTCCGCTCCACCGATAGAAGGCGAACGCAAGATGGAATGCTTGAAGCTGATGCTNATTTTTTTTTTTTTTTTTTTTTTTTGGGATTATTTGTGTTGTAGGAATTCCTCAGTTAAAGGAGTATTGTGAGTTTCTCTTCTGTCAGAAGCTTCTAACAATATATGCGTGAAGGGAGCAGCCCAGAACTTGATATTGACCCTGAGATTGAGAGGACGTTCAGTTGAAGGACAAGGTAGAATCGAAGAAGGACCAATCGTTGCTTAGGCCTGATTCAAACGGCTAGTGAGGAATTGTTTGCATAAGCAGAAGGATTATTGGATATGACCTACTCACATGTCGAAGACATTCTCGACAGAATTTCGTGAAATACTAATGAATGGGTGGACGACGAATATGGATTCCGCTCCACCGATAGAAGGCGAACGCAAGATGGAATGCTTGAAGCTGATGCTGCCACCAATCTCTCAGCACAAATGATAACCATGACATCTCTGCTGAAGAGGATAGCCTTGAATAATCAAAGTGGATCAGTTGCTGCGATGAACGTGATGAACGCAATGAGTCCGACAGCGTTTGTAAGTTACGTGCAGTGTGGTGCGGGGCACTTGTATGACATGTGTCCCTACAACCCCCAGTCAATCTGAGATGTTCAAAACAACCCCTACGATAAGACGTACAATTTCGGTTGGAGGAACCACTCTAACTTCAGATGAGGTAGAAATCAGCAACAAACGTAGAGGACTCAGCAGCAGCCGCAGAGAGGCAACCCTCCTGGTTTCAACCAAGGGAATCAAGGCCAATATCATCAGTTTCAGAGGAATCCGCAAGCGAACACATCATCCTCATCATCTTCCATGGAAGCTCTCTTATGAGAATATATATATAAAAACGATGCGATGCTCCAAAGCCAAGCCACCACAATTAGGAACTTGGAAGTTCAAATGGGTCAAATTGCGGGTGAGCTCAAGAATAGAATGCAAGGAGCATTACTAAGTACAACCGAAGTTCCAAGAGGGAACTTAAAAGAACAATGTCAAGATGTGACATTGATACGTGGGAAAACTAATCCCACAGTTACGCAAAATCAGGGGACACAAGGAAACTTGCAACCCGTAAATGCTTCAACAACGAGTCAACCGATGAAGAGTACTACACATAATGTCAATCAACCATCATCTTCCACCAAATCACAAGAAGAGGAAAATAGAGAGAGAAGAGAAAAAGCAACGTAGGCAAAACCTGTGTCTATATATAAAGATACCACTCCTGGATGCGTCCTGATTGACGTCCAAGAAAGAATATCAACGAGCTACGTGGGTGATCAACATGTAAAATTATATTGTGGTTAACGTGTTGAAAGATCTTGATCACTTCCAATCTTGTCAGATAATCGCAAATACCAATGAGAAGACAAGACCTACAAACGTAACGCTGAAAGATGAAATCCTTAAAGACAATGAAGATGGTGAAGAGGAAGATATTAAATTACTCTCTGATCGAAAATTTGAGAAATCAGACCGGAGCAACAAATCCACAGTAAAGATCAAGCCGTTATTAGAAGAGCCTTCAACGCATGAGCTAGAAACCAGACCAACGCATTCCAAGTACGCGCACTTGAGGGAGGTCATACTGGAATTCATTGTCTTCTCTGCGTTGAACCCTGAACGCGATAATGGCTCCAATGACCCACGCAAGTGTAATGACTAAGCTTGCATTGGAAGGCTCCTGCATTGTTGAATGCCCAATTTTCCAGGGACGCTTTCTTTTACTCTTGCATTCTTAATTTTATTCGTACTTTATTTTTAGTATTTATTTTTCTTTCTTTAAATTCAGTTTTAGGAGTACTCTAAATTAAATAAGCATGAAATTCTGCGTCCAGCTTCAATGCAAACTATTTGATTTCACCACATACTCTGCCATTCATGCTGCGCCCAACGCATAATTGAACTAAGAACCCTGCGTTCATCAGTTATGCGTTTATCAATAGAATTCACTACGTTTTAGATAGAGCAATCTGGGGAAGGCATAAGTCTTTTGAGCCGATGTGTTTTCCCAGAAGCACTCGAGTGCTTATTTGCATCATTAGCCACCCATCACACTTGATGGGTGTGCGGCTCAATAAATTTGCCTAGATTAGTGGAATTTCGGATATCGCGTATCTGCATTTATTACCGACGGCTTAATTAGCCCTTCATCAACGCCATTCGATTTTCCATTTTCCATTTTCAGAGCCTTTCATCTCTCAAACCTCCGGCGATTTGAGTTCTTCACACCCTTGTCTATGTTTAGACAATCAGACTCCCAAAACCAAGAACACTTCGCCGGCGAAGTTTCCCCAATATCTTCCTACAATACCCAGTACTCGACCCAATCTTCTTCCTCATCCGAACTGCGACCAGCCCCTGAGGTATATGCTAACCCTCGAGCTCCATTTTTCTCTCCACCACTATTCCGACCTACCCGACCTGTGAGGCCTTTCGCTTTTCTGGCCCACCCTAAACCTCCAAACCCCAGCCCACCCTAGACCTCCAAACCTCAGCCCACCATTTATCCCAAATTTCTCAGTGTCACAAATCAGGGCTAGTGCCCAAAGACCCCCTGTAACCCCATTTTTCAGACCATTCGTCAGACCTCCAGTCCGTCCACCGGTAGTCGACCTTGACTCAGACGACTGCGTAGAAGTCCTAAACATCCCACCCTTGAGTCAAATGGACCCGACACCTACTCCAAAACCTAAAAGCCGAGTCAAGTCCTGCATTTCAAAGCCCAGAATGAAGAATGTGAGGGAGTTTTCCGCTGCAAACTTCAATGCCAGAAACCAACGTCTAAGCATGGAAAACTCTGAAGCCGAGCAACCGGGTCCAAGAATGGTTCGTGATGAAGCTAGCACATTGTATGGAAGCAGTGAAGTTCACCGTAAAGACGAGCGAAATTTCTTCGGCGACATCCTCGAGAGGATTTCCCAAGAGGAAAGAGACGCAAAGGCGAGGGAGGATGACGGGGAGGTCAACTAGCCTTTGCCTTCATCAAGACACCCCAACACAAGAGGGACTGATGAAGTGGGATGAGGAATAGAAGAGGATGTGGTTGTGGAAGAAGAGGAAGTGAACTCTGCACGTTCCCTGGACGAATGGGTCGCACACATTCTGAGTGGCCTGCGAGACCCATTTAAACCATGCGTATCAGACGCAAAACGGGAGTCACCCGCACCGATAAAAGACGTCCAGAGTCAGCTAAAAGATTCTCGGGAGGGTGAAAAGTTTGGGGGAAATAAGGAAGGAGACATTGCCTACAGCAAAGAGGTCGTAGGCAAGCCATTCAAAACGCAAGGGTCAGTCCCTGCGTCTATTAGTGTTGTTGACAGATAAAATAAGTCCCCGGTAACTACGCCAAAAACTTGTTGCGTTTGCAAATCTAAAGTGCAAAAACTTGCTGCTGCGTCTATCTATTATTATTAAGCTTCCTATGCGTTTAACATACTATGCGTTGAACATGCTTAATGTTATGCGTTTATGATCTGTCAAGTTTTCCTATTCTTAACACAAGTATAAGCAAAGAAATAGGTTTACTCGGTGAGTCTGAGGTCGATCACAGGGACTATGTTGATTCTGTAATTAACAGGATTATTAGAGTTGGAGTGGTAACCAAAAATAGTTGAGAACTATGCGTCTAACTAAAGAAAGCGATAACATGTACACTAGATTAAAATGTGGTAAATGGTAAGGTATGCGACACAGCAAAGTCAGCTAATTGAATTGTATGAATAGGTAAAAACAGGGTTCGGGTTGCTTAACATCTAAAATCAGAAACGCATGGTGATAGTCTATTCATACTTGCGACTCTTCTCCCAGTTGTCAACCGCTATGCGTTATATGTCTATACCGCATAGGAGAGTGTTAAGTACCAAGGTTATTCTTATGTCTAGGTAACACTTCTTAGCCTTGTCAATTGAGTTCCACAATCACTTACCCTCTTAAGCAGTCTGATTATTACTACTTATATCGATTAGCTAGATGGACATAAGCATCAGATTAAGATTACAATTGATAAGATCCAATAGTTACACTATGGTTCTTATTTAAATGCTAACACAACCCTTAACCCGTGATAGATTAGTTACTCATGGATTCAAAGTAAAAAAGCGAACAATGTAAAGAAATTAGTAGACATGGAAGAAATATAGATTGATGAATGGAATACAACTTTAGATAGCTCAATGTCTTGACACAAATCTAAAATCAAACTAGAAAAACAAAATAGGAAGCAGGAAAAGGGCATCAATGTCTTGAGTCGCCGGCATGGAAGCGTGAGGTTCTGCTGTGAAGTGGTCAAGCAGAGGGAAGACTCTTCTCTCTCGAGCTATTCATCTCCGGTTGTGTTCTGGAGAGAATTCTGCTGTCACTTAGGAATTCTTCCGAGAATGAACAACAACCTTCTCATCTTGCAGGACTGCCCTTTTATTAGATGTCATGCTCGCAATCAATGGCAAATCTGCTTGATTGGTGGCGAAATTGATATCATGTGTCCATCTCGCTTAATTGCATAATTCTTGGGTCAATTTAGATCCACCACTTTAGCCACAGATTATATATGTCAATCTTCCGACAATCTCTCAAGATTCTGATATGATTTTCCACTCCTTTCGTTTTTGGTAATTATGCGTTCATGGAGAAGTTTCGCGGATGTCAACACGTCATGGGTTGCTAACGCATAGTCTTGCGTTAAGAGGTAGTCAACGCATCGTTTGCACTCCTGCATTAAAACATGCGTTTTAAGCTCAAAAAGTGGTAAAATTATTATCTTCATAAAAATACAAGAGTAGAACGCGTAGGAAGATTTATTAGTAGAATTTAGCTTAAACTACCGCATGCTTCTCTATTTATTCTCTATTTTTCTAAGAAAAAGGCTATAATAACTTGTATTTCTACAAGTTATCATTTAATTTACACTACTCCTAAAACTGAATTGAAAGAAGGAAAAAGATAAATACTAAAAACAAGTACAAATAAAAGAAAGTAAGCAAGAGTAAAAGAAAGCGTCCCTGGAAAATTAGGCGTTCAGCAATGCAGGGACCTTTCAACGCAAGCTCAATTATGCTTGTGTGGGTCATTGGAGCCTTTATCGCGGTTGAGGGTTAAACGCAGAGGAGACAAGGAACTGCAGTATGCTCTCCCTCAAGTGAGCGTACTTAGGATGCATTGGTCTGGTTTCTAGCTCATGCGTTGAAGGCTCTTCTAATAACGGCTTGATCTTTGCCGTGGATCTATTGCTCTGATCTAATTTCTCAAATATACGATCAGAGAGTTACTTAATTTCTTTCTCTTCACCATCTTCATCGTCTTTGAGGATTTCATCTTTCAATGCTGTGTTTATAGGTCTTGTCTTCTTTTTGATATCAGCGATTATCTGACAAGATTGGAAGTCATCAGGATCTTTCAATGCGTTAACCACATTAAAATTTACCTGTTGATCACCCACACGGATCGTTGACATTCTTCTTTGACGTCAATCGGGACGCATCCAAGAGTGATATCCTTATATATGGACGCAGGTTCTACCTGCATTGCTTTTTCTCTCCTCTCTCTGTTTTCCTCATGTGGTTAATCTTCCTACTTATGCGGACAATTCCTCACTAGCCATTTGAATCAGGTCCAAGCTACGATTGGTCCTTCTTCGATTCTGCCTTGTCCTTCGTCTGAAGGTCCTTTCAATCTTATGGTCAATATCAAGTTCTGGATTGCTCCCTTCACTTAGATACTGTTTGGAGCTTCTGGCAGAGGAGAAACTCAAAATACTCCCTTGACTGAGGAATTCCTACAACAAAAATTGTAAGACCCTAACTCAGAATTCTTAAGGAGTAAGAGAAGGAGTAAGAAAAGAAGTAAGATTAGTTGAACGCCTGCTTTTGAAATAAAGATAGTTTCACAAAATCTGTCACTCACTGGGCGTTAGCTCATCTCTTTATATGTTTTCCATTTTCCAGGTAGCATGACAGTTCCCGTTGCCGATCGAAGTCGAGGTTGGTTAATAATTAATGATATCGCCGTCCTAGGAAGGATGATTAAACAGGCATTATGGAAGTTGCGCAGCAGAAGTCGATAATAGGGTCGATGACTGCTGACGTCACGCTCCGTCTTGGGCTACAGGAGGGTAGTTAGAGAAGGGGTGTGACAAGTTCGTATCAGAGCATGGTTCACGAAAACCTGGGGAAAGTTAGGTGAAGTTTAGCGATAAGTTGAAAGAAAAATAAAGAGATATCATTTAGAAGAGGAGTAAAATAAGATAAGGTTATGGAACTAGGATGTTTAGGCGACAAACCTCAATGGCAACGTGTAAGCAGAACTTTGAATGCTACCTGCAGTTATGTAAGAAAAATTGAATGCGGTAAGCTTCAATATGGAAGTTGCAATATAGTAAGATTGTGGGGGAAATTGATATGAGTAATCGGGCAAACTAAGGCAGGTATATGCCGAGACTTCGTAAGTTATTAAGAGGCTTAGGGAAGTTTAAAAGAAAATTCAGTAGATATGAATTTGAATTAAAATTCTGGTGAAAAATATGGTAATTAATTAATGATAAGATAGCATGAGAAAGATCTCGGAAAAAAGAATAGGGATTAGAAGAAAGTTAAGCCTGTGGAGTTGGAAATTTTAAGATTTGGAAAATATAAGTTTGTAAAAAGTTCAGTTGTATAAAGAAGTTCTATGCGTTGAAATGAAGGAAAAGGGAAAAGATGTTTATGTCAGCGTAAGTTATGGATTAAGAATAAGCCATAGGTAAAGTTGAAAGAAATCATGATAGACGATTTGGAATTTTAGAAGACAAAATGATCTAAGAATTTAAGAAATTTCAGTATTTTAGCTATGCTTAGAAGCAAGGTATGTGATAAGAAAACTGGTTGGATGCATAGCGTTAGAGTGGACATTTTGTCAAGAATTAAGGAATAAAAATTGAAAAGATAGTTGGGAATTAGTCACGAGTTAGACATAGTCTCAAAAGGAACATCACCATAGATGGTGCAGTATGAACGCATGATATCCTAGCTTGAAAAGTAAATTGGTTTAGTATTGAAGCGTTGGGAAAGGAAAACGACAATTCGAGGGAAGAGAAGATTGAATGGCTCACGTTTAGTCTGAGAAATTTCCAAGCTACGAAGATAGATTTGGATGGTGGCAAGTTAAATAGAGTGATGTATCATACGTTGAGCATGTGAGGTTGGTTAGAACCAGTATTTTAGGGAAAAGCATTTTGCGTTGGAAAGGTTACCATGCGATGGGGAAATGGCGATTTAAGGAAAGTAATGCGTTATGTATTGCGAAAAGAAATGGTGGACGGGAGTGAAGGAGCAAGAACTATAAGTGTTGGCCACGACTATGCAAGTTTAGCATTGGAAGTTGCTGTAAGGAGAAGAAAGTAGATTATGTGTTAGTAAGGTGAAAGAGTTGTTATATTTTGATAAGGTTGGCAGGTATTGAAAAGTGTTACTAAGCGTTGATAAGAATACCTTGAATTGGAAAGTAGTTGTATGAGATAGGTTGCAGCTATGCGCTGAAGAATTGCTATGTATTGATAGGCTATGCAATGAGCAACAGTTATGTACTGAAGGTTTGCTAAAAAGGTTCGTTGTACTAATCAGGAAGTCCTCGAGTATGGTATAGCATGTGCGAGAGAGGCAGTTAAGCGTTGAAAGCTGCTAAAATTGAAAAAAAAAAAAATTGTTGTGCAATGAAGAATTCTTGTGTTGACAAGACGACGCGTTGAGAAGCTAAAGTTTATAATAGTTAGAGTTTAAGATACAACTTAAATTTAGAAATGGTCTTATGAACCAACCAAAGGAGACTCAGGTTAAGCAAAGAGACTCGGTTGAGCGTTGGATGTGCTATAAAAGTGAAAGCAAACCTTAAAGAGGGAAACAAGAGATGAATAGATATTAGAATAATCATTCAGGAAATGGTTAAGTATGGAAGTAGTAAAATCAGAATCAAAGACTTGTGTTGTATTTATGGACGCATAAAAGGATGACAACGAAGTCCATAAGATCTAATAAGAGGCACATAACTTGGCTTAAGTTACGCATCCTAATAGTACCGCGACGTATGGAACGTTAATGAAATTTTTATAAGTGGCCAGGAGTGAAAAAGGGAAATAGCTGAGTGCATGACAAAGTGCTTGATTGACCAGAAGGTAAAGCTTGAATGGTAAAGATACTAATTTACTTCCTATTCTTAAGTGGAAGTAGAAATATGTATAATGGTTTCCTTATTTGGATTACCAAGAGCGTCAGCAAATGTTGACAAAAATTTGGGTGATTGGTAAAAGTTGACAAAGAAAGGGCACTTTTACCTTGGTTAGAATGATTCGGATGCATGTGGATCAATTCTAAAGTTTTGAAAAAGTTACAATAGACTTTAGAAACGAAGTGGTAGTTTCGTATTATGTCTAAGGATCATATATGTTTAAAGAATATGTTCCTGATCCTACTCATATATTTTAAGTGTAACCAATGAAGCTAAAAGAAGATTTAAATAATGAGGAGGAATAAATTCAAATGTTTAAGAATAAGTATTAAAAACTAAGTTAAATTCGCTGGTCTAAGGTTTGTATGGAAAATATGGATGTAAAAGAAGCTATTTGAGAAACCAAGCCCATGGAGCAAAATATAAACCAGTAATTACAATTATTCTCAAGAGACTAACCACTTATAGAATTTTAAGACAAAGTTCTGATGAGGAAGTGTTAAGTTGGGAAGCTCTACTCTTAGTCTGGTAAATGTCAAGCAAATGGTTGGGTAAATGGAAGTGATGGCCGAGAACCCTCGAGTATAAGTGGCCATGCATTGGTAGAATGAAGCAAGGAGTTAGTAAGAGTGAGCATGGGTAATGGCTGAAATAGGAAAGAACTTGCGTAGTTGAGTTTAGGCATAAGAGTTTAAGTGTTAGCCTATAGAAGTATGCACCAAAAAGTTGAATAAGAGTAAATAGACGGGGCTATGCGTTGATGAGATTGATGAACCAGCAGACATATGTTGGATAAGATTGGTAGAAGATATGTGTTGAAGATTAGAAGACTTATACCTGAATTCTGTAATTCTGAAATGATTATAAGTAAAAGAATTATACTAGATCTGGAAGTAAGATCTGCGGAAAAGAATTCTACCCAAAGTTTGGGGAGAGTAGAGTTGGACACGCACATAGTATAAAGGAGACTAAAACGCGTAGGCGAACTCAGGAAACGTAGAAAATCCATGAAAACGTGGAATGATTAAGTAAAATTGAGTGTGGAAAGGAAACTTATAACCCCGTAAGTAGCTAAGGAAAGTAGGCGCATTGACTATCAGAGTGGCGCAGTGGAAGCGTGATGAATTTATAACTCAAAGGGAATATATAATACTGTTTAAGTTGGAAGTCAACTATGTATAGACGAAGAAGTCCTACATGTTTGTGAGGGCCAACGTGCGTTGATGAAATACAAAGTTAATCGGAGCTAAATATAAAAGAGGATGAGGTGACTAGAAAGGTATGCGTTTTCGAAGGTAAGCATGAACAAAAGTTTAAAGTTTTACGAGGCAGTAGGTATGGAGGTTGTATTGACGGAAGGATACATTTTAAGTATGCTATAGCCTAAAAGCATAGTGCAACGCACCTAAATTAATAATCAAACTATATACTCAAGTTTGTAATCAAGTATGCATTAGCAGATTATGTGTTCAAGAAAATTTAAAAGACAAGCGCATGGTACTAAAGCTATAACCAGTTGGAAAAATTATAACAGTTTTAAGAAAAGTGCTTCTTACAAATTGCTTCTAGAATTGGAGTGACTATAAGTGTAATTACCGCAAGCTAATTTATTTGTGTTTATAGTTCATCATGTCAGCCAGAGAAAGCAAAGGAAACGAAAACGCTTGAAGAACAGGTGCCCATTTTGCGGAAAGGGACATTCGGGGGAATGTTTTGGTAAAGATAGATGTTTTGCATGCAGAATGATAGGACATCAACGGAAACAATGCAACGTATCCAAAGAGTTTTGCAGCCAAGCTAAGGAGATGAAAAGAGAGATTCCCTGTAAGAAATGTGGACGAAGACATAGAGAAGATTATGAAGGAAGAAAGGATGTTTGTTATATGTGTGAGCAGTGTTGTTGGTGGATTTTGTATGTGTGTAAATTGTTCTAACGCAAAGTGTTAAATGATGTCTTTATGCGTTCAACATGTCATGCTTTGAGCATGCTATGCGTCTTACTACTATGCATTGATGATCTGTCAAGTTTCCCTATCCTTTACCCAAGTATAAGCAAAGGAGTAGGTTTTCTCGGTGAGTTCGAGGTCGAACACAGGGATTATGCTGATTCAATATTGAATTACATGCGTTGCTATGGTAACCAAGAAATAATGGGGAGAGTGTTTGTTTTTTATCTAAAGAAAGCGATAATATGTACACTAGACTAAATGTGGAAGATGGAAAGGCATGCGACACAGCAAGTTCAGCTAAAGATGTGTGTGAATGGATAAAGAAAGGGTTCGGGTTGATTAACATCTAACAACGGAAACGCATAGTAGTATTCTATTCATACTTGCGACCCTTCTTCCGGTTGTCAGCCGCTATGCGTTATATGTCTATAACGCATAGGAGAGTGATAAGAACCAAGGTTATCCCCATAGACAGGCAATACTACTTGGCCCTTGTCAATTGAGTTCCACAATCGCTTACACTCTCGAGCAGTTCGATTATTACTACTTATATCGATTTGTCAGATGGACATAAGCATCGGATTAAGCTCGCAATTGATAAGATAAAATAGTTACACTGTGGTTCCTAGTTAGATGCTAACGCAACCCTAGACCCTAAAGTGATTAGTTACTCATGGTTTGAAAGTAAAAAGCAGAAAGTTTAGAGAAATGAGTAGACATGGAAGATAATTATATTGATGAAACGAAATACAACTTTAGATGAGCTCAATGTCTTAGCACAAATCTAAAATCAAGATAGAACAATAAGAAAGAAAGCAGGGAAAGGCGTCAATGTCTTGAGTCGCCCGGATGGAAGCGTGAGGCTATGCTGTGAAGTGGTCCGGCAGAGGGAAGACTCTTCTCTCTCGAGCTATTCGTCTCCGGTTGAAGTCTGAAGAGAACTCTGCTGTCACTTATGGAGTTCTTCCGTGAATCAACAACCCTTTCTCATCTCGCGGAGCTGCCCTTTTACAGATGATGCGTTCGCAATTAATGGCAAATCTGCTTGATTGGCGGCGAGATTGATACTATGCGTCCATCTCGCCTGATTGTGTGATTCTTGGGTCAATTAAGATCCACCACTTTTGCCACAAATCATGTTCGTCAATCATCCGTCAATCTCTCAAGATTCTGCTTTGATTCTCAGCGCCTTGCATTAATGGTCGTCTATGAGTCCATGAATAGTTGGCCGATATCAACGCGGCGTAGGTTGCTAACGCGTAGTCTTGCGTTAAGAAGTCATCAACGCATCATTTGCATTCCTGCGTTAAAACATGCGTTTTAGGCTCAAAAAGTGGTAAAATCATTTATCTTCATAAAAATACAGGAGTATAACGCAAAAGAAGATTTATTAGTAAAAATCACATACACTGCCGCATGCTTCTCTATTTAATCTTTATTTATCTAAGAAAAAGGCTATTATAACTTGTATTTCTACAAGTTATCAAGCAGCCGGGACATTATTGCAAGGATTGTCCACAAAACCAGGGAGGCCCAAGTAATTAAGCTGAAGGAAAAAGAAGAAAAGAATGGAAATGTATTTTCTTTTTAGCTATTGTCTCTTGTATGCGTTGAATAACAAGATTGTACAAATAAGAATTTGAATAAAGTATTCACATTCCTGTAACCTTGTTGCTGTTTAAATTTCGAGGACGACATTTTTCTAAGGGGGGTAGGATTGTAAGACCCTAACTCATAATTCTTAAGATGGCTAGTAAGAGAAGGAGTAAGAAAAAAAGTAAGATTAGTTGAACGCCTACTTTTGAACTAAAGATAGTTTCACAAAATCTATCACTCACTGGGCGTTAGCTCATCTTTTTATATGTTTTCCATTTTCCAAGTAGCATGACAGTTCCCGTTACTGATCGAAGTCGAGGTTTGTTAATAATTAATGATATTGCCATCCTAGGAAGGATGATTAAACAGGCATTATGGAAGTTGCGCAGCGGAAGTCAATAATAGGGTCGATGACTGCTGTCGTCACGCTCTGTCTCAGGCTACAAGAGGGTAGTTAGGGAAGGGGTGTGACAAAAATAATCCAAAAAAAAAATCATTGCGAAAGTCCCCGGCAACGGCGCCAAAAACTTGTTGTTGACATGCTAAAGTCCAAAAACTTGTTGCGTTAAATTTTTATTTTTTAATAGAAATAAGTTACTCATATTTTTATCTTTGACAGTTCAAATCTCTTCCAACAGCGAATTGGAAAGCAATAGTCATGTTTCTAATCCTCCAATCTACCAACAAAATATACCATTTGATCCCTTTACCAGCCAGCCAAAATTTTGATAAAATGTATCAGGGAGGGATTTTACCATAAATCCATTGATTCTATATTACTTCTTACTTTTTTAATACTTTAGCATGCAGGGGATTGAGGGTAATCTTTTTTTACTTCACAAAAAGGGGTATATTGGATCATATATATCTATATACATATAGATAGACTTATAGATTCACGCTAGATATTTGTCTATAGTATAGACAGTAATGGTAGCAACTTATATGTCAATGTTCTATTCGATGGGATGGAATATAAATCAAATAGAAATTATCTTTATTGACTGAGGAATTCCTACAACAAAAATAATCCAAAAAAAAAAAAATGAATCAATGCGAAAGTCCTTGGCAACGACGCCAAAAACTTGTTGTGCGTTTATCTTTATTAAGCTTCTTATGCGTTCAACATGCTTAATACTATGCGTTATTAATTTGTCAAGTTTTCCTATTCTTCACCCAAGTATAAGCAAAGAATGAGGTTTCCTCAGTGAGTCCGAGGTCGAACACAGGGACTATGCAGATTCTATAATTAGTCATGCGTCTAAAGAAGGTGATGAGAAGTGATGCGTCTAACTAACTAGAAAGTAGTAAACCTAAGCTAATGTGGGTTGATGGAGAAGTATGCGACACAGCAAAAGCAGTTAGTTGAATTGTTTGAATGGTAAAATGCAGGGCTAGGGTTGGTTATTGTTGTTGACAGATAAAATAAGTCCCCGGCAACAGCGCCAAAAACTTGTTGTTGTGCAACAGATTTAAAGTGCAAAACTTGCTGCTGCATTTGTCGATTATTATTAAACTTCCTATGCGTTTAACGTACTATGCGTTGAACATGCTTAATGTTATGCGTTTACGATCTGTCAAGTTTTCCTATTCTTAACCCAAGTATAAGCAAAGAAATAGGTATACACGGTGAGTCCGAGGTCGAACATAGGGACTATGCTGATTCTATAATTCGTTGGATTATTAGAGTTGGAGTGGTAACCAAAAAGAGTTGAGAAGGATGCGTCTAACTAAAGAAAGCGATAACATGTACACTAGATTAAAATGGGGTAAATGGTAAGGTATGCGACACAGCAAAGTCAGCTAAATGGATTAAATGAATGGATAAAAACAGGGTTTGGGTTGGTTAACCTCTAAAATCAGAAATGCATGGTGATATTCCATTCATACTTGCGACTCTTCTCCCGGTTGTCAGACGCTATGCGTTATATGTCTATACCGCATAGGAGAGTGTTAAGTGCCAACATTATTCCTATAGACAGGTAACACTTCTTGGCTTTGTCAATTGAGTTCCACAATCACTTACTCTCTCGAGCAGTCTGATTATTACTACTTATATCAATGCTAGATGGACATAAGCATCAGATTAAGATTACAATTGACAAGAATCAATAGTTACACTATAGTTCTTATTTAGATGCTAACGCAACCCGTGACCCTTGAAAGATTAGCTACTCATGGATTCAAAGTAATAAGCGGAAAGGTATAGAAATGGATAGACATGGAAGAATTGTAGATTAATGAACAAAATACAATTTTAGACAGTTTAATGTCTTGATAACAAATCTAAAATCAAAGCTAGAAAAAGATAGAAAGCAAGAAGGCTTTTCAATGTCTTGAGTCGCCAGAATGGAAGGGTGAGATCTGCTGTGAAGTCAGGCAGAGGGAAGACTCTTCTCTCTCGAGCTATTCGTCTTCGGTTGTCTTCTAGAGAGAACTCTGCTGTCACTTAGGAATTCTTCCGAGAATGAACAACCCTTTTTCAGCATGCAGGTCTTCCCTTTTATAGACCCTGCATTCGTAATCAATGGCAAATCTGCATGATTGGAGGCGCAATTGATGTCATGCATCTATCTCGCCTAATTGCGTAATTCTCGGTTCAATTTAGATCCACCACTTTAGCCACAGATCATGCATGTCAATCTTCCGACAATCTCTTAAGATTCTGACCTGATTTTCCGTTGCCTTGCGTTTCTTGTCGTTATGCGTCCATGGAGAATTTCGGTTCATGCGTTCACTCATGTCAACGCATCTATATGTTCTAACACATGATCTTGCGTTGAGCGGTTGTCAGCGCAACCACAGGTTGCTTGCGTTCCTGCGTTAAAACATGCTTTTAGTCTAAAAAAGCTATAAAATAATTATCTTCATCAATTTACAAAAGTAGTACAAATAGGAAGATTTATCAATAGAATTCAACACAAACTACCACATGATTCTCTATTTAATCTCTATTTTTCTAAGAAAAAGGTTGTAATAACTTGTATTTCTACAAGTTATCACACCCCCAAACTTAGAGACATGCTTGTCCTCAAGCATAACTTATATCTAAGAAACTTCAATCAACCCAAGAACTTTCTCAACGCATTGACTAGTCTCTCAGAATGCTATACTCCATCAATTACCCGTTAGTTACATTACTTTTCTACCTCTTTATTCTTTTCTTTAGAACAGGTCTAATTTGTATGCTGCAAGCTTTTTTTTTCAAAATTCTTTACTCATTATTCACAAAATTGTTGTTTCTTTTTTTGACACTGAGTCTGAAAAGATGAAGATATAAAGTTTCTTTTTCTTTCATTTGTTTTATTGTTTATTCATTAAATTACAATGCGTCGAGTAGGGTTACCCACTTTCGTTCTGATATACCATGTCACACCCCCTCCCAGATTCCCTTCCTAACCTAAAAGTGGGTGCGACCTACACACAGTCGTTTCCATATATCTTGAAACATAAATCAATACCAGATCAATTATACAAAGCTTTATACGAGTAAAACATCATAAGTTAAACATAATCTCTTAAGTCAGATTTCTCAACTCATAATTTATCATAACAGGTATTTGTTCTACACACTGTACAAAACCCACTCTCACTATGCTACAAGGATCATGTATGATAAAAACATGTACATAAACTGAGTATTTACAACTATCCTAGAGAACTGATGCAAAGTAAGCACAAACGAGGATCTTCTGTAGGCTAGGCATCCCGGACACGCTCGCTACCTGAAACGAACAAACAATAAACAAGAAAGCGTGAGCCTAAAGCCCAGTCAGTGACTAAGTTATCCAATTACAATTAAATCCTTGAGTTAACACTGATCATAATAACTGCTATATATTTTATAAGTACAGATTCCTAGGTCACCCATGTCATTAAACAAAAGTAACACAGTTATCTTTCCAAAGAGGTCGCGGAGCAAAGCTCAACGCACTAAGTTTCATGTTGCCCTTAGCACTAAGTTTCATATCAATTCATTGCTTAAGTGCCTTCACTCGTGGTCCCTCAGCACCGAGCTATCATGTATTGGTTTTCCATATGCCTTCTCACAAGGTCCCTCGGCATTGGAATCCATTTCAATTAATTTCTCAAGTGCCTTCACCCATGGTCTCTCAGCATTGTGTATTATATATCATATCCCCATAGGCCTTCACACATGGTCCCTCGGCCGTGGGTTGCATTTAGATAACACGCATACAGGATTTCATATGACATACTAGTTTTTTTTGTTGCACAATGTTAAAAATAATCCTTGTATGAAATAGAAGGTCACTCACGATTTATCTTAGGCCCCGAGCGGATTATATGTCTTTCCGAGCTCTTCTTGGCCTGTAAAAACACATTTCTCACGTTAGGTTTTCTTCGAACTCCCATTCCATAATTATTAAGTATGTTGTTACGTGATATGGTCTTGAGATGACAGTTTCTATGAAAAGCATAATGCTTGAATACATTGTTCAAAAGGCATGTTAACTAGATTGCTTTATGATAACAAAAGGCATGTTGCATAATATGGTTTATCAAGGAACATCCTGTTTTCTGTAAAAGATTTAGATAAACTATTTATGTAAACTGATGAATAAAATGTTTTAGAGGAGGCTCAATGCTAATAAGGCATGTGAACTTCCCCGGGACCCAGTATTTGGGCAACCCGCCTATAAATGTTTTAGAGGAGGCTTAATGCTAATAAGGCATGTGAACTTCCCCGGGACCTAGTACTTGGGCAACCCGCCATATTCCTATGTGCACATAGAGGTTGAGTTGGCTGGTGCGTTGAGTTTTGCTCCACATCAAGTCAGGGATAATATCGACGTTGAGAGCGTTGAGTTTTTCTCCGCCTCAACTAAGGGAAAGGATTGAAGTGCCAAACGGTTTTCTGATTAATTATTTTGATAACGATTCTATATGTTTCAGAATGGATTCACGAGATTGACAAAGTTTTGCAGAAGAACTGTTTTGCTTAGTCTTCGTTTTATGGGTATTGTTTTGACATGCCTCTGTTCGAACTAAAGATAGTTTTTACAAAACCAGTCACTCACGGAGCTTGTAGCTCACGTTTTCCTATTTTATTTTATTTTCCAGGTAGCAAGCGAGTTCGGGACGCTTTGCCTACGCGGAAACCTCGTCTTGGCTGTTCTTGACGGAAATGGTTTGGACAGTGAACCTTACAGAAGAGTCAAGGTTGCTGTCTTCACATCTCTTCTCTGGTTAAGAAAGGATAATCGAGGAGGGGGTGTGACATGAAGAGCTTCTTTGAGATATGTAGCACATTCTCCATGGCTGGAGTACCGCAAGACAGCATCAGGATGATGCTATTTTTCTCTCTCAAAGATGAGGCAAGGCAATGGGCATATTCATTTGAACCTGGTGAGATTACAACCTGGGCGCAAATGGTTGAGAAGTTTATGTAGAAATATTTTCCTCTGACAGTGAGTGCAAAGAGGCGACGAGACATTGTCACCTTCGAGCAAAAAGATTCGGAGACTCTTAGTGAGGGTTAAACCCGATTTAAGAGGTTGGTAAGGAATTGTCCGCACAATGGCATTCCTGATTGTGTGCAGATGGAGATCTTCCATGGAGAATTAAACAAAACATCACAATCAGTGGCTGACGCCTCCGCCGCAGGAGGATTAATGGACAAAACTTATACACATTTCAAGGAATACTGATGAATGGGTGAATGATGGATATGGATCTCGATTCGTTGACAAGAGACGAACGCAAGCTGGTATGATTGAAACTGATGCAGCCACTAATCTTGTAGCTCAGATTGCCAATATGACATCTTTGCTGAAGACAATAGCATTGAACAACCAAGGTGGATCTGTTGCTGCGATGGACGCAATGAATGCAACAGCATCTGTAAGCTGTGTGCAATGCGGTGAGGGCCACCTGTATGATATGTGCCCTTACAATCCAGAATCTGTTTGCTATGTTCAGAATAACCCGTACACTAAAACATATAATCCCGGTTGGAGAAACCATCCTAACTTTGGATGGGGAGGAAACCAACAACAAACGCAGGGAACTGAGCAACAGCCGCAGAGAAGCAACCCTCATGTTCACAACCAAGGATTTCAAGGGCATCAGCCACCAAGAAACCAGTCATCAAATGCATCATCATCATCTATGGAAGCTCTACTACGAGAATATATCAGTAAGAATGATGCGATGCTCCAAAGTCAGGCCACTGCAATTCGCAATTTAGAAGTGCAAATGGGACAAATTGCAGGTGAGCTCAAAAACAGACCTCAAAGAGCATTGCCAAGTAATACCGAAGCCCCAAGAGGCAACGGTAAGGACCAATGTCAAGCTATGACATTAAGAATTGGGAAAACTCTTCCAACTGAGATGCAAGACCAGAGGACGCAAGGAAATTTGCAGCCTCACATCACTCCACAACCATCTCCAACAGCACCAACCAATAATCCGCAACCATCATCAATTACCACAACTGCTTAAGAGCAGGAGAATAGAGAGAGGAGAGAAAAAGCAACGTAGGCAGAACCTGCGTCGGTATATCAAGATGCCGCTCCCCCTATACGTCCACCCTTTCCTCAACGTCTAAAGAAGAAAAATGATGAGGGCCAATTTAGAAAATTTCTGGACGTTCTCAAACAACTTCACATCAACATTCCGTTGGTGGAAGCCCTAGAACAAATGCCAAGTTATGTCAAATTCCTGAAAGACATACTATCCAAAAAGAGAAGGTTCGAAGAATTTGAGACTGTAGCATTAACGCAGAAATGCAGTGCGTTGTTCAAAAACAATATACCTGCCAAAATGAAAGATCCAGGGAGTTTTACATTGCCATGCTCCATAGGAGGAATGGACGTAGGTCAAGCACTATGTGACTTAGGAGTCAATATAAATTTAATGCCACTGTCTATATTCAAGAAGTTAGGTATAGGGAAGCACGGCCCACTACAGTCACACTTCAACTTGCGGACCTCTCCATCAAGCACCCTGAGGGCAAAATCGAGGATGTTCTTGTGAAGGTGGACAAATTCATCTTCCCAGCTAACTTCATAATCCTGGATTATGAAGCTGACAGAGAGATGCCCATTATCCTAGGAAGACCCTGATAAGCACTTAAAAAGTGCTTTCTATTTTCTCAAATTAAAGGAGTTTATATTAGATTTCACTTGTTTGCTAGTGGTTTTCAGGATAAAATGAGGAAAATTAGAAGAAAAGACTAAAAGAACAAAACCGAGCAAGAATACAGCAAAAAAGAGCTAAAAAACTCAAAATGGCACAAATTGGGGCAGCGCAGCGTCGCTTGGACGGCGCTGCCGCGACGCTAAAACCCGAGAGCAAGTTTTCTGGATGCAGACCTAGCGCCGCGACACTCTCCAACAGCGTCGCGACGCTGTCCCAAAATTTTCAATAGCGCCGCGGCACCAGTTTTTCTTAAATGAAAATTGTTATTTTTGGTAAGTTTTTGGGCGGCCAAACTCTATAAATTTGGGGGTTTCCAGCAGCCCTAAGCATCAAAAATCAAATCAGGAAGTGCAGACCTAAAGAGGCACAAAAAGGAGAGAATTGAGTGAGAGTTCAAAGAGTGAGTTAGTTGCAAGGAAGAGGAAAAGAGTTCGAGATAGTCGTGGTGCCCTTCGAATTTTGACGTGAGAGCCAAGGAGATCATGACAGTGCTACCTCAATCAAGAGCCTCTTTTTAGGAGTTTCCCTTTCTTTACACTCTTTCTTTGTTTATCTTGCTTAAACATGTTGCTTCAAGCTATGAGTGGCTAAACTCTTTAGTTTTAGGGTTTTGATGATTTGTTTATGAATTTATGTTGATCTTGTAGACTTTCATGGTTTTGTTGGAATGATTGTGCTTTTCATTGTTATTGTGTTTAATTCTTGTGGATTGGCCATCTTCACATGTTAAGTTAGATGTATGATTGAGAGATTGTATGTTTAACTTGATCTATAACAATGAATTGTTGTTAATTTATCACGACAGTAGTTAGGTTGACAATAAAAGTTGCTAAAGACTATTTTTAATGCCATGTAATTTTGTATTGGTTTTAAGAGATTAATAATCAATCGAGTTGCATGAGAAAGAGTTGTTTTTTAGAGAAAATAACTTGGAATTAAGTATCTAGATTTAGGCATATGAATGACAATAAAATCCATGAAATCTATAATATTGCATGATGAAATAAACAAGGATTCATTACCCTAGAACTCTCTTTGACTCTTGTGTTTCTCACTTTAATACTTTCCTTATTTGATTTATATTTTTCATAATTCATAATTTTCAATTTCAATCCTCAAATAAAATTGATTTAACTCTAGAATAGCTAAGTAACTTAAACCTTCAACATTTGGATCTCCAGTGGAACGATATTCGGACTTAACCGTCTTATATTATAACTTGACCCGTACATTTGCGGTTAACACTAAAAGTTCGCATCAGACCCTTCTTAGCTACGAGACGCACCCTGATTGACGTCCAAGAAGGGGAACTAACAATTCGTGTGGACGACCAGCAGGTAAAGTTTAATGTTTTTAATGCGTTGAAATATCCTGATGATTTTCACTCTTGCCAGATGATTGAAGAAATAACTAAAGAAAAGGCAAGCATTATAGACGCATGGTCAGAAGATGAAACAATGTTGGACAAAATGGATGAGGAAAAAGAGGCAGAAATCGGTGTAATCTCCAATGCAAGCTTCGAATGCCTAGATTTGAGCAACCAATCCACGGAGAAGACAAAGCCATCTCTAGAAGAGCCATCGACCCTTGAGCTAAAAACACTGCCGACGCATCTTAAGTATGCATACTTGGGAGAAGATAGCACGCTACCGGTCATCATATCCTCTGCGTTGACCACAGACCGTGAAAAGGCTTTGCTGCAGATACTGAGAAATCATATCAAAGCCTTTGGATGAACCTTAGCGGACATAAGAGGAATAAGCCCTTCATACTGTATGCATAAAATTCGGTTGGAAAAGGGTAAGGCAGGTTCAGTAGAAAGACAGCGTAGGCTTAACCCAGCCATGAAGGAGGTTGTGAAGAAAGAAATCATCAAATGGCTCGACGCAGGGGTCATTTATCCAAGCTCTGACAGCAGCTGGGTAAGCCCAGTTTAGTGTGTACCAAAGAAAGGGGGGATGACAGTGATCACGAACAGTAAAAATGAGCTGATACGAACACGAATGGTCACTGGATGGCGAATCTGTATGGACTATCGCAAGCTGAATGCGCCAAAAAAGAAAGATCACTTCCCATTGCCATTCATCGACCAGATGCTAGATAGGCTAGCAGGAAATGAATTCTTCTGCTTCCTTGACGGATATTCCGGCTATAACCAAATCATGATAGCTCCGGAAGATCAAGAGAAAACAACGTTCACTTGCCCATATGGCACCTTTGCGTTCAGACGCATGCCATTTGGGCTATGTAACGCACCAGGAACGTTCCAAAGATGCATGATGGCAATATTCTCCTAATATCTGGAACATTCAGTGGAGATGTTTATGGACGACTTCTCAGTATTTGGGGAATCATACGATGAATGCTTGGCCAACCTGGAACAAGTATTAAAGAAATGCGAAGACACAAACCTAGTCCTCAACTGGGAGAAAGGCCACTTCATGGTCACGGAAGGTATTGTGTTGGGTCATAAGATTTCTAAGGTTGGACTGGGAGTTGACCAAGCAAAAATAGATGCGATAGCCAAGCTGCCAGCCCCCACAAATGTTAAGACTTTGCAAAGTTTCCTAGGCCATGCGGGCTTCTATAGAAGATTCATCAAAGGATTTTCGCAAATCGCAAAACCACTAAGCGCACTATTGGAAGCTAATATGGAGTTCAACTTTGATAACGCATGTCTGCATGTGTTTGAGTCTTTAAGGCAGGCCCTAATATCAGCACCAGTTTTAGTTGCACCAGACTGGTCTCTCCCATTTGAGCTGATGTGCGACGCAAGTAACCATGCAGTGGGAGCAGTGCTGGGGCAAAGGAAAGAGAAAATCATGCACCCCATCTTTTATGCTAGTAAAACATTAAACACTGCTCAAGAGAACTACACTACCACTGGAAAGGAAATGTTAGCTGTAGTCTTTGTGGTTGACAAATTTAGGGCATATTTGGTAGGGTCAAAGGTGACAATCTATACTGATCATTCTGCGATCAAGTATTTAATGGCGAAAAAGGACGCAAAGCCTAGACTCATCTGATGGATCTTGTTATTGCAAGAATTTGATTTGAAGATCAAAGATAGGAAGGGAACCGAGAATCAGGTTGCGGACCACCTATCTTAATTGGAAAATAAGAAGGTCCAAGAAAGCTGGAGTGATATAGAGGAGAGGTTCCCAGACGAGCACATCATGAACGCAGAGAGTCAGGAACCGTTGTATGCAGACATAGTGAATTATTTGGTCTGCAACCAATGGCCTGAAGATTTCAACGCTCAACAAAGGAAGAGGCTCCAACCCGAAAGTAAGTTCTACTGCTGGGATGAGCCATATCTATACAGACTTGGCCCAGACCACATCTTGCGTCGATGCATTCCAGAATATGAAACGCATAGCATTTTGAGAAGTTGTTATGAAGCACCTTACGGAGGACACTTCGGGGGACAGAGAACAGCTGCGAAGGTATTGCAGAGTGGGTATTTCTGGCCCATATTATTCAAAGACGCAAGGACATATGCAGTAGCCTGCGATCGTTGTCAGAGGATAAGCAATAATTCCAACCAAAATGAGATGCCTCTGAATTCAATCCTGGAAGTTGAGTTGTTTGACGTATGGGGAATCAATTTTATGGGAACATCCCCTCCATCTTGCGGTAATCAATACATCCTGGTAGCGGTCGACTACGTATCGAAATGGGTAGAAGCAGCGGCCTGTGCAAAGAACGACGCAAACACGGTGTCCAAGTTCTTAAAGAGACAGATCTTTTCCCGATTTGGGACACCAAGGGCGATAATTAGTGATGAAGGTACACATTTTATAAATCGCATAATCACTAATTTATTGACGAAATTTAATGTCTCGCACAGGGTAGCAACTGCCTATCACCCACAGACAAACGGCCAACCTGAGATAACAAATAGGGAGATTAAGTCCATACTTGAAAAAGTGGTGAGCACATCAAGGAAAGATTGAGCGGAGAGACTAGATGAAGCTCTCTGGGCATACAGAACGACATTTAAAACACCCATAGGCATGTCACCCTATGCGTTGGTATTCGGAAAAGCATGCCATCTCCCATTAGAGCTGGAGCACAAGGCCATGTGGGCTATGAAGAAGCTCAATCTAGACCAGGACGCAACGGGCGAAGCAAGAAAGCTTCAATTAAACGAACTCATGAAGTGGAGACATTCAGCTTACGAAAACGAAAAGCTGTATAAAGAGAGACCAAGAAATGGCACGACAAAAATATCAATAAGAAAATGCTATACGTCGGCCAGAAGGTCCTATTATTTAACTCAAGGTTGCGTTTATTTCCAGGTAAGCTGAAGTCTCGCTGGTCTAGACCATTCATAATCGAGGAAGTGTTTCCGTATGGTGCTGTCAAGCTAACAAATGTAAATGGAACTACCTCCTTCAAGGTCAATGGACAAAGGGTAAAACCTTACCACATTGGAGAGTTGGAAATCGACAGAACCTCCATTGACTTACGCGAGTGTAAAAAATGAGCTTGCGTTGAAGAGTCCCTGTGATGCTGAATGCTTACTTTTCCAGGGACGCTTTCTTTTACTCTTGCTTTCCTTCTTTTTGTTCGTACTTGTATTAATGTTATTTTATTTTAATTCAGTTTTAGGAGTAGTGTAAATTAAATGAGCACGAAATTATGTGTCGAGCTTTAATGTAAACTATGATTTCACCGCATACTCTACTATTTATGCTGCGTCCAACGTATAACTGAAATAAGAACCATGCGTTCATCAGTATGCGTTTGTTAATTAAATGAGCACATTTTAGAAAGAGCATCCGGTAACGCATGCGTCTTTTGAGTCGATGCGTTTTCCCCAGAAGCACTCGAGTGCTTATTTGTGTCATTAGCCGCCCATAACACTTGATGGGTGTGCGGCTCAAGAAAATCTGCCTAGATCAGTGGGATTTCGGATATTGCGTATCTACATTTATTACCGACGGCCCAATTAGCCCTTTATCAACGCGATTCGATTTCCCATTTTTCATTTTCGAAACCCTTCTCCTCTAAAACCTCCGACTATTTGTGTTCTTCGCATTTCTGTCTATGTCGAGCCAATCAGACTCTCAAAATCAAGAACACTCTACCGGCGACGTTTCCCCAATATCTTCGTACAATACCCAGTATTCGATCTCCATTTTTCTCTCCACCATTTTTTTCGACCCACTCGAACTGTGAAGCTTTTTGCTTCTCCAGGCCAACCAAGACCTCCAAATCCCAGTCCACCATTTATCCCAACTTGCTCGGCGTCACGAATCAAGGCTACTGCCCGAAGACCACCCATAAACCCATTTTTTCGACCATTCTTCAGACCCCCAATCCGTCCACCAGTAGTCGACCTTGACTCAAACGACTGCGCGGAAGTCCTAAATATCCGCCCCTTGAGCCGAATCGACCCAGTACCTACTTCAAAATCCAAAAGCCGAGTCAAATCTTGTATCTCTAGGCCCAGAATGAAAAATGTGAGGGAGTTTTCCGCCGCGAACTTCAATGCCGGAAACCAAAGGCTAAGCACGGAAAACTCCAAGGCCGAGCAACCGGGTCCTGGAATGATTCGCGATGAAGCCAGCACATTGTACGAAAGCAGCAAAGTACGCCGAAGAGAAGAGAGAGAGGTATTCAGCGACATTCTGGAGAGAATCGCTCAAGAGGAGAGGCAAGCAAAGGATCAGGAGGATGATGGGGAGGTCAACCAGCCTTCACCCTCACCTCGTCCGCCCAGCACAAGAGGAACAGAAGAGATGGGAAGAGAAGTAGAAGAAGAGGTGGCTGTCAAAGAGGGGGAAGTGAATTTCGCACGTTCCCCGGAAGCATGGATAGCCGAGATCTTGAGTGGATTACGTGACCCAATGGACGCAACCGTTTCAAACGCAAGATGGGAATCACCCTCCCCGATAAAAGAGGACCAGAGTCAGCCAAAAGAGATTCGGGAGGGTGAAGAGACTGGAGGCAATAAGGAAGGAGACGCTGCCTACAGCAAGGAGGTCGTAGGCGAGCCAGTTGAAACGCATGGGTTAGTCCCTGCGTCCATTGGTCCTGAGGAGACGACCCTAGACTCCAATAAAGGACCCATAAAAAAGTTGTGATGGCCACAGCGGCTAAGAGAAGAAGGGAAGAGGAAGAAGAAGTGGCACCCCTGATACGAAAGAAAAGAAGGGTATCAGAAGAAACTGCAAAGGATGAAGAGCCGACAAATGCAGAGAAAGGAGACGGACCTGAGTCCTCGATTGCGGCGATGTCCTTTGATAGATTGGCAGAAAAGATGAAGAAAAAAAGGGCCAAGTTGAGAAAAGAACTCAACGCCCTCAGAAAAGGAACAGAGAAAATTGCTAAGGACGCATTGTCCAGTAAGGAGGCTCGCGGGGAAGTGTGGCATCAAGAAAATTAGGAAACGCAAGGCCTTCCTGATCCTTAAATAGATGAAGCCGCAATGGCATTTGAAGAGGAAATGAGGGAAAAAGAAAGATTAGAAAAAGCAGCTGAGGAGCTTGAGAGAGAGCTGCAAATAGAGGAAGATGAGGAGTTGGCTGCAAGAATAAATGCCCAAGAAGAGAAGGAGGGCAAGAAGAGAAAGAAGAAGAGAAGTAGGCACCACTTGCCTACAAGGAAGGAACACATCGGAGAGGATGCGAGAGAGGAGCAAGGTGTTAGCACCTTGAAAAAGAAGAAGAAGAAAGAAAGAGAGGAGTCAGTCACCAAACTCTCAAGCATTCACAAAAAGAAACGCAAAGGGAGGGACAAGGTGACTGAGACACCAGCTGAAGTGGCCAAGAGCAAACAGAGAACAGTGGATAAAATCCCTGCTAAGGCCAAAGGAAAAGCTAAGGTGGCTGATGCGTCACCAAAGAAGAAAGGAAAAGGGGAGACACAGAGCATTTCCTGATTTACTGATGGAGGTGGGATTTTTCCCAGAAGAAGCCCCATTGCCGCCATACATTACCAAAATCATCGACTACCACGGGTGGAGAAATTTCTGTTCCAGCACGCCTTGGATCCAACCCGACTTAGTCCGCAATTTTTATAACGGACACATCGACGAAAAGGAGGACATGGTAGTAGTCGAAGAAAATGAGGTCCTATTCAACGCAAGAGAAATAAATTCAATATATAAGTTGAGGGACAATGCGGATGCGGAAGGAAACAAAAATAATAGAGTCCACTCCACCGGAGTTAATGGAAGACGCAATCCGCATATTGGCAAAGCTCGGGGCAAAGTGGGACGTATCACCCACAAGCATTAAAACCTTGCCTGCCAACAGCCTACAGCCAGAGGCCAACCTGTGGGTATACTTGGTGAAGAAGCTAATCCCAACGACGCATGACAGAACAATATCAAGATATCGGGTCATGGCAGCCTATTGCATTATGCATCGCATTCCCCTTGATGTAGGACGCATAATTGCGGCGCAGATAAGAGGGGTCTTCAACAAACCAAAAGGTCAGCTCTTTTTCCCCACTCTTATCATGAACTTGAGCGCCAATGCTACCATTGGAGGACCAACAGAGGTGTTAGACGTAAATAAGATGATCGAAGTCAATGGGGTAATCGCCCATAAGACTCTGCATCGGTTGATGAGAGGATCACAACATCTGCCAGAGTCTGCTAAGGCCATCAAAAGACCTCATCAACCCACGCAATCAACTAGAGTGTCACCTCCAAAGCCGCAAATGCAGAAGAAGGGGAAGTCATCTAAACAGAAACGCAAGATTGTTGCAAGTCCTGATGCCACCATTAGACCATCCCCCTCCTCAAGTCCTTCACCCCCACTCCTAACAACCAGAAGAGAACCCACTCCACCTCCTCCTAAGACGCATCACCCAGAACCCTCTCAACCTCAACCTTCCACAAAACCTATCTCCCCAACCTCCTCAATAAGAGTTGATGACTCACACTACGGATATTTTGGCGCAACTTTTACGCGTCCATCATCCCCTGCATTTGATGAAACTCCATCCACTTCTCGCCCTCAGCTAACTCGTCCTCAACCAAAAACGCAACCTCAACCTCAAGAAGCCCAACTCGACCTTGACTGGGAGACAGTGCAAACATACCTACAACAATCAATCTTGCGTCCAGTGATGCACTCATTGAATATGTTAGCACGCCGGCAGACGGAGCAGTTTCAGTTCGTATACGAAAAACAGTTCGTTCTCAAAACTTTCCCTTAGTCAGGGCGGAGCAAGACTCAATGCACCCGACGTCGAAAACAAGTAAGGCTCGATGCGGAGCAAAACTCAACGCACCAGCATATAACCTGTATGTGCACATAGGACTATGGCGGGTTGCCCAAGTACCTTCTCCATGTCCTTCAGTACTGGGTCACGGGGAAACTCACATGCCTTCTCATGTTCTTCAGCATTGAGCCTCCTCTAAAACATTTTAGGAATCGATATTATACGTAAATAGTTCACATGAAAACCTTTCATGAAAATTAGGTATATCACGATAAACAACATTTCACAACATGCCATTCAACGTCTTATAGAAAACGTATAAAACGTGCCTTATGAACAATATCATCAAACATCATGCTTTTCAAGAAAACAGTTCATCTCAAAGCCATATTTCATAAGAAAAACCAAACTAAACATTTTCAACAAATTCGTTTTCAAAGAAAGAAAAGTGTCACTCACAACTTATCCTTAGGCCCTGAGCGGATTATATGCTTTTCCGAGCTCTTCTTGGCCTGTAAATACATATTCCTCACGTTACGTTTTCCTTAGACTTCCTTTACATGATCATTAAACGTGCATACTTAAACTCTAATCATGATTCACCACCGAGACTCCCTTTCTTTCCTAAAATACACATAATAAGCGAGATTCTATGTCACTAGCCAAATTACCAACGAGATTTCACCTTACTAGCGAGTTTACTAACAAAATTACACAACAGGTCACGGCACTAGCGACACCAGCATGAGCGATACCAGCGAGACTTCCTGATGAGTGATACTGAGCGAGAGCCAGCGAGATTTGTGAGAGAAAATCCTCCTTTACACGACCAGCGACACCAGTGTCGCTACTCATGCTCCAATTCTCAGCGTTACCTGCTTCCAAAAGGCACCCGACAGTAGAGTTTCCTCTTTTCCTGTTTGTTCTCACTTCTGTCAATTCAAAGTCATATTTCCAGCCCGATTTAGAACCTCTTTCCTTCTACAAACTTGTATAGAAACATGTTTTCTAGCTTACCTCAAAATTTCGTGGCTTAACTCGTCCTGGTTCTTCAGATATTGAAAGTTTTCTCCGCGCTGCTCCAAATTGCACAGAAATTTCGTATCAGTAACTTTCAGCTAAAAGTTTACATGTTTCTAATCCATTTCAACTCAAGCATCCTTCATAAAGGTTGTTCAAAATTGAGCTAACTTACTAACCTTAAAATTTCAGCCCAAAATTCAATCTCTTCAGCTCGATATTTACCAAACACCAGACCTGGTTCAAGCTGGGCGACAGCAGATGAAGCTTCTGTTTCAGCTTCAGTTTTACCATGAAATCTTCCAAACATTTGCACAAAATTGCCCTAAAACTCTTCTTCAACCTCTCCACGACGTGTAGCTGAAAATAGCATAGAATTTCGTTTGGAAATGAGTAGAATGAAGTCCGCAAAATTTCTGTCCAAAGAAAGTTATAACCGACGCATCCATCCTTATCCCTTCTTCTTCTTTTTCTTTTTCCTTTTCTTCTCTTTTCTTTCCTTCTTTTGTCTTCTTCCCCTTTTCGGTTTTTTCCTTTTTTTTTTTCCTTTACAATATGAGATTATTAATACTAGTTCGCTTAAAGCTTTTGAACGTGCTTACCAATTAGGTGCTTACACATAGCCTTCAGAAATGCTAGCAATGACATGCTAGAGAGTTGGTCATCCTCAAGGAGTTAGTGACATTCATTGAAGAAGATGGTTAATGACAGAGAACTTGAGAAAGTAATCTGCTCACCTCGTTGTTCGACCAACCACCACCGCACGTAGTGAAACACATATGCACCCTGTCACCCACCCGCTTGACACCCTGCTTCCTTTCATCTCTTTTGTTGTCTTTTCTAGTTGTTTACTTCATTTTCATCAAGGCATTGCGTAAATCTGTAAAAACACTTTTATCATCAATATATTTACTTTACCATGATATTCACCTCTTTCATCTCTTCCATTTTTACTTTTAGTACCATGAGTAGCTAAATCTTTCAAGGGTCAGGGTAAAGTTGTCATCTTCCGGGCGAACCGTACTTAGAACTTAATCTATTTTGCTTAATGTTTTGAATCTATAATTTATTTCCACTAGTTGATCGAAATAAGTAGTCATAATTAACTGCTTGAGAGAGTAAATGATTGTGGATCTCACTCAGCAAAGTAAGAAGTGTTTTTAGAGATAAAAATAACCTTATGTTCAATAATCTCTAAGCATACATCATAGAAATATGGTTTATGTAACTTATCCGCCGAGAAGTGAGACCACATTGAGAGCATGGAATAAATTCTAAGAAAAAATTCTAAGAATAGATGATAGTTACCCCTAACCCTCTTTTCCCAAAATATGCAAACTACAAATGAAAGTAACTAAGACCTTTGATCTCTAGGATTTGAATTAAGTTTCAATTTTAGTCTCTGTTTACAAAACTTACATTTGATTTCCAAGATTTGAAGTTTGTTTCTATTTATTTCTTGAGATTTCAAATGTGACATTTTTGGTTCCCAATGCTTAATTTTGATCTTTAATTGGTCCCTAAAATTTAAAATTTGATAAATATAAGTTGTTGAATATAAAAAAATAAAAAGAAAAAACACAAATAGCAACATCTAATTAACATATGTTACATCATGTATGAAAAGTAAAACTTTACGTAGGGGTCATTTAGAAAATAATTTAAAACTTCACAAAACCGACCAAAAGTGTCAAATTTGAAAATTCATACAAAATAAATTAAGAACTAGTGAAATTTTGAACGGTATAATATGTAACTCAATTTATTTTCAATTCAAATATCTAAAATGAAAATTTCAATTTATTATTATTTTCTAGTGAAGATCATCCAATACTTGAAAAGAATGAAAATCACGAATTCATATAATTTCTCTTAGGTTTTTTCCCTCTTTTGATAATGTATAAATAGAATCCACTCAAACAAAGACACTACCAGCTGTACAATTCTTCTTAAGAAAAATAAGTTCACGTATTTCAATTTAAAATTGAGACTAAAATTTCATATCAAAACTTTTATAAAAAATTAGAAACAACTTAAATTAACCTTGGTAAAAAAATGTTTAATAAAACCAACATAATGTTCTAAAAACTAAATAGTTACCAAATGAAACTAAAAAACCTAAATAGTTACCAAATGAAACATCAATTTTAGTTTTTGGCTGTCGAAAAATTAACTTATTACCTCTACTTCCACAAATTTTCATATTTTGTTATACTTTCTATTCATATTTTGAAAATCCAAGTCAAGCTTTGGAAACTTTTTCTTTTATATATATATATATATATATAGCTTGTTTTTGTTTCTATAAGTTAACTAGAAATTCAAATGTTTCTTTGGAATAGGTGAATACCATATAAGAGAAATTGATAGGAAGCCAAACATAAACTCAAACAAAATTGGTGTCAATAAATAAGTAGAGGGAGAGAGTTATAAACTCAATGAGCAGGTTTGCATTATACAAGGCAAGTTGAGTCACCAACTGCGTATTAGCGAAGTGTTGCCAACTTCCCCATTGGTTTTCACATATTACTTTAAAATAATTATCATTGCTTCTTCACATTAATTAATGAATCCCTAAAGGAAAGAGGAGATTAGAAAGCGGGGGATGGGGACGACACCCTTTTTTTTTTCTTTTTCCAAATACATTAAAAACTAAAAACTCTTACTTGTTGAACCAAAGCACTCATTCATTTGTAATTACAATGGTTTTTGATAGCCCTACTAAAAACCCTGCTATCAACGCACCATTGTTTTGCTTTGCCTTTGCTTTTTTCCCTATTAATTAGACAGCTTCCATCCGCACCATACTCTTTTTCTTCTAGTCAAACAGACAGACACACACTCCCCTCCATGTATTTTCCATTCCCTTCAAGCAACTTCGTTTTCATGCCATATTCACACTCACCGGCTTCCCCCGCCCCATCGCAAAGCCTTTTGTCCCATCCGGCATTCGCGGTCCAGGAGGCTGCTGCTTCATTGTACCTGCCTGCTCAATGGTGGTAGAACTACTCGAAGGTGGAGTTCCCACATGGTTCCCATGGTTATGGTTATTATTATGGTTATGGTGATACTGTGATCGACCACGTGCTTTGCCACGTACCCTATTTCGGACTCTTCTCTGCCCACTGCCATCCTTTTCATTTCCCTGCTCCTCTCGCTGCAATAAACATAATAGTAAATAGAAAGAAATATATTTTCCAAGATAGAACAAGTGTAATATACCTCATGTTCTCAAGAAGGAAAAACTGTCAATTGTGTCCTTATCTCTCTTTTTATTTGGTAGGTGGGGTGGGGAATCAAAAGTTTGGTAATCCTTTTTTTCCAAAGTTTGGAGAATTTGGAGAATTGTGGATCGAGTAAGATAGCCATAGTATGGTTTCATATCACTAGTTTTTTTCTTTTTTCTTCAAAATTATTTTTACAACTCAAGGACATAATTGTAGTTTTACAACCTGCAAAACAGTTCATGTTCAAGTAAGGTTGCCTTTTCTTTTTACCCACAACCATCTGCCTCCCCGTAACACCATTTTTCCTCATAAGAATCTGTACAATATGACATTAGAAAACTGACCTTTCCATTCGCTGCACTCATCAGAACAAAAACTTTAGTTAACTTCTTTGATTAATGGTGTACACGATTTTCTACACCAAATTATCTTTACACCGATGAGCAATTCAAAGTTTTCGTTAGTGGTAAAAAAGTAATAGCTGATATTTTCTGGGAGGTTTTTTTTTTTCCTCAACTTTTCTGGAGGGTTTAAAAGTTAGAAAACAGTAAAAGTAGAAAACAGCATATTATTTTGCTAAGTTGTTCTACGTGTATTTGTTAAACAAACTCTTTCGAATCAAATAACGATTGTCTTGATACCAATCGTGTGGCACATCTCTTCAAAACACACCCCTACATATCATAAGTAATACAACTCTTACCAAAACCAGTCTACTTGACTCAGACAGACTAATTTTGCTCAAGACACCATCCCAATAAGCAAGCTGCACTTAAAGCTAGAACTCTATTCTCGTCAGTCCCAGTCTATGAAGTACAGATGCTTCATATGAGGTAGAAAATCAGTATCAGATACATATCAAATACTGATACTCTTAGAGACTTCTCAAATACATATCTGTTGTGCAATTTGGCATCTGTTTTTTTTTTTTTTTTTAAAAAAAGATACAGTTCATCCCCTTCATTTATTTTGAATGGGAGTCTATTATTTATTTTTTTTTTTTAAAAAAAGATACAGTTCATCCCCTTCATTTATTTTGAATGGGAGTCTATTATTTATTTTTTTTTTTTAAAAAAAGATACAGTTCATCCCCTTCATTTATTTTGAATGGGAGTCTATTATTTATTTTTTTTTTTTAAAAAAAGATACAGTTCATCCCCTTCATTTATTTTGAATGGGAGTCTATTATTTATTTTTTTTTTTTAAAAAAAAAAAAAAATATTCCAATTTTATAATCTTTTTTTTTTAAATAATATTGGATACTTGTGTCCCCTTCCAAACACATGAAGGGGATGCACTTGACCTTTTCTTAAAAAAAAAAAATGCAACTCATCTTATCTTTCTCAACCCAAGACTAAACAACCTATTTAAAAAGCTCACTGTCCCGTCCTAAAACTAAAAGAGAAATAAATAAATAAATAACCAAACTCTAGAATCATCTAATGTTCATTTTCACACTTGAGTCCACACAAAGTCGCCAAAAATAACCCACTAAAATATCTTCAACAAATCAATAAAGAAGTTATTCGTTTATCATCATACTATTAGGTACTTAAGCACCTTGGAGAACCACCCCAAAAGCTGGCTATTGAGGCGGGAGAGCCAAGCCAGTAACACATTGGTCATCCCATTCTAACCAATGTGGGACAAAGGTAGCCCATATTACCTTGGTTCCTAACAATACCCCATCCCCGAAGAGCCGACGTCCTGACGGGTACTCCGATAGTACTTCACTCGGCCAATACAAGAAACTAGTCGAAAAGAAACAACTATTCAAATTCCTACTTGGTCTTACTAAGGAGCTAGATGAGGTACGTGGTAGAATTCTAGCTACTAAACCTTTGCCCAACATTAGAGGGGCTTTTGCACTGTAAGAAGAGAAGAAAGCCGGAAAAATTGATTTTGAATAATGGTAACTCTAAACCATAAGGGTTCGCGTTAATCGCTCGAAATCCCCATGCTCTCCTCTTCATGGTTTATTGTTTTCCACCGGCTGCTAAAGAATGATGAGATCGTTGAATTTGAAAATTTGCTTGGTCAAATTTCAGATATGAGGTGAACGAGAACTTCGATCGTAAGGTGTAGTCATGAGAAGCTTCTGGGACTTTCTTTATCAAATCTCTTTTTGCACACCTGTCCCCTTCATCCCCATTAGATAAACAGTTCCTTAAGGCCTTATGGAATACAAAAAACCCACGAGTTAATATCCTAGAGTGGATTATGGTGTTTGGTCAATTAAACTGCTCATCAGTGATGCAAAGGAAGCTACCCTCTCATTGTTTGTCTCCAACCATTTGCCCTCTTTGTGAAGCTGACAGGGAAGATCTTCGACACATATTCTTTGACAGCTCTTATGTTGGCCGATGCTGGTGGACGCTATTATCATTCTTTAATGTTGATTGGGTTGTTTGGAGTTGCTTTTTGTGACAATATTAAGCAAATTCTAATAGGTCCAGCTTTGAAAGAGGGCCCTCAAGTGATATGGGCTAACACAATTAAGGCTTTGCTTGCTAAAATTTGGTTCGAAAGAAACCAAAGCGTGTTCCATGACAAACTGCTTGGGTGGATGGATTGTTTTGAAGTGGCTGTGTTGAAAGCTCCATCTTGGTGCACCTTATCCAAGCTTTTTAAAGACTTCTCCATTCAAGACTTATATCTTAATTGGCATGCTTTTATTTTTCCAAATTGAGTTTGTAATCATGCTATATTACTGTTTGTTTGGTTTGTTTCAGCTTTTGTTCCCTATGTTATTTGGCACATTTTGTTTAGAACCTTTACAAATATGATGAGGATGCTAAGGTGGTGTCAACCTTGAGATTCTAGGGTGCATCTCCTGATCTCTAGGCTATTTTCGCTCATAGATTATCTATATTGTACATTGAGCAATAGTCTCATTTCATTAATTCAATGAAGAGGCTGGTTTCCGTTTCAACAAAAAGATAAAATAAAAAAATAAAAAAATAAAAAAATCCCGTGCTCCTAGTACTGAGGTACACACATCAAATTCAAGCTTTCGTGATAATTGCTCTAATCGCAACTACACTGTAACTGATAGTTGAATACAAAAGATGAGACCATGGTGTGAGCATTGCCAAAAGTCAGGACATACTAAGGAAACATGTTGGGACATATCATGGAAAACCTCCTGATTGGAAACCCAACAAAGGAGCAACCGATAGGCGAGGAAAGGCCTTCCAAGCAAGTGCACCATCTGAAGGTAATGTCACTACTGAAAAGCAACCTTTTGCTAAAGAACAGTAAGACCTTCTCCACAAAACTCTTTGGACAAACAAAGACAACTCAAAAGGCTCTGAATCAAATATGGCATCCATTGCTCAAATAGGTAATCTTAGTATAGGTTGTTTCCTCCATGCCCTTAAGGTAAAAAAAGAAAATTTTAGTACAGGATTGTAGACTCCAGAAATCAGATCACATGACATGTGATCTCACTTTTAAATAACTATACAAAGTGTAACAATCAATCTTAGGTAGAAAAATGTTTTGCCTACCGTATTGGTGTTTGGATGATTCATGGTGTTCTTAGATGTTGGTCATAATAATTTCTTTCATACTCTAAATCATTTTCTAAATCTAACTCTCAATTCTTACGTCGATTTCTCGAAAGCCCAGTTTGATTGGATCCCCGGGGTTTTTGTTGATAATGTTGCCTTGTTATTTTTCCCTAAACTGCATTAGAATCTTTATCGGAATCACTAGAATCGCTAAAATCAAATTTTCGATGTGGGTAATGATAGGTTCTTTAAGAAAATCGGGTATGGGCAAAATTATTATGTCGGAATTCTTCTTCTAAGTCACTTGAGTCAAAATTCCAGCACTGGTTTTGGGAGTAAATTGGACTTTCTTGCTTGTACCAACTATTGATGTAGCCTAAATGATGACAGGAGAGAAATCTCCAAGAATAAAATCAAAAGTCTTTATTATGAATCAAAAGTTATGAAAGCAAGAAGACAATCCTTCTATTATAGAGAATTGGAAATCAAACTAATCCTAATCCTAATTAATAAAAGAAATTAATCTTAATATTAACTAACCAAGGAAACTAATCCTAATCCTAATCCTAATCCTAATAGTTAAAGAAACTAATTCTAATCCTAATCAATAAAGGATTAGACCAAGATATCCTAATTTACTCTAATGCTACCACATCAAAATCTCTCACCATTTGCCAAAAAACTAACCAACCTTACTTATCAATACCGGCTAGAACATGAGTTTTCTCCCTCCAATAGCACGCAAAACGACACATTCAAAAAACCAACCATAAGAAGATCATCAAAACCTAGATAAACGAATAGTCCCAAACTCATTTCTAACTTTCTTTTGAGAGAATGAGGTTACCAGAGGATCGTTCTCTTCATGCTAAATACAAGAGAATGTAGTATAGATACAACAAGTATGGAAACACTAAACTCAACCTAATAATGATTGCTGAAATAGCGCTTGCGACATTCAAAGACTGGAAGAAGAGGGGAGTCAACGACAACTACTAAAGTCAGAGACTTAAAGAGGGTGGTTGGATTTCGAGTTGAGGTTGTTCGAAAAGGGTGGCAGGGATGGTGCCTTGTGTTCTTTCATTTTTCTCAATGAAAGTTTTTTTTCTTTTCTCTTTAAAAAAAGTAAAGAAAGAAAGAAAAACTCCACCTCCCTCTGACAACCAAAACTCTTTCAATTTTAAAGCCATACAACCGAACATTTCTACAACCACAAAAATTTGATCTAGTGCTAAGATTATACCATTATTGGTCAATCACCCCAAAGAAAATGCAAATACTTTCAAAGAGAAAATGTGATTGTCATTTTAGCTCTAAACGTCTACACATAATGAGTAGACTATGATGGCGTTGTCCATAAACTGAAAGTGCGTTACATGGATATTATATCCTTGCACTTCACAATCAAACCTCTAACTACACTCAAAATTCATTAACCATACTTAGAACATCTCCAACGATATCGAACCAAGAGGATTGGATTTTACTCCTTTTCCCTCAAACAATGTTTTTTCTTTTCATATAAGAAATATTTCATTAATAAACGAAATCAGGGGAGAACAACAAACACCTAAAGGTGATTACAAAGAGATTGCCAAATACTGACTAAAAAAGATAAGCTATAATGAAAGAAATGGTGCTTAGTTTTGTACCAAGAAAAAGAAGTAGACAAAACCAACTCCATAAAATTACTAAAGGAGGAAAAAAAGAGTCTCAAAGCCTTCTATTTCTTTCACTTCACAAACTTCAAAAGAATGCACGCAACAGAGCCAACCAAATCGTCATTCATAGTACCACTAAAATAATGACCACCAACAAGAAAGCCAAAATATAAAAAATGGTATTAGGACAAGTAAAGGACCATCCAAAAGCCCCCAAAACAATATCCCATATGCTAGAAGCAAAAGAACAATGCAGGAACAAATGGGTTGGAGACTCAGCATGACAACACATGCGATAGCAAGGAGAAATAGACATATAAGTCAATCGGCATTGCAGACTGCAATATTGATGGCACCCAAGCTAAGCTCCCTAAGAAAGATGTTAACCTTTTTAGGATAACGATCCTTCCGGATCATAAAATAAAGGTCAGACAATGTAGGATCCACTATGCCTACCAAATCAATCATAAGGGATTTAACAGTAAAATCCAAAGAGGGATCAAGTGGCCAAAACTAAGAATAAGAAGAGGGTTGCAATCTAGAGGCCAAGTGATGAGATAAGGATGCCCAGTCAGAAATCTTCAACTCAATAAGATTACATCACAGTTGTAGATCGCAAGCATTTGTTGAAGGAACCCACACATTAACCGCAATTGCCTCCTCTCAAGCAATGTTTTTTTCTTTTTACATCCATGAGTGTCCGAGCCAGCTTACACGCACCTAAACTAATCTCATGGGACAACCCGTCTAACCCTACAACATTTGGGTGTCAAGGAAACTCATAGGATATCAAATCCTAGGTAGGTGGTCACCATGGATTGAACTCAAGACCTCTTAGCCATTTATTGAGACTATGTCTCCTTTTTTGCCACTAGGTCAACAATCTCAAGCAATGTTTTGATACCTTTACTCCTATGTCTATTATCAATATCAATACATGTGATTTTTTAAGACAAATGTTAAGGACCATCTTGAAAGCTTTTCTTCTCGAATAGACCAACCAGAGACACATGTATAATCGAGTATTACCAAACATATAAAAGTTTTTCTTTAAGAAGAAAAAGGGAAAAGGGGGGAAAATCACCCTATTAACTTTCTTCTTAATACACAGTCCAAATAGTTATTCCATTGTTTATCTTCAATGTTCTTTTAGTAGTATTAGCAGTCGAAATAAATTACCACAATTCAATTTCTTCCAAGGACATAAAGGTAGCAGAATGTACCATTCGGTTAAATGGAACTGGTCTCAATATCTTAGGAAGACGGTGGTCTTGGTTTTGGTGGTCTAAGAGCTCGAAATTTGACACTTTTAGCTAAGTGGTGTTGGAGGTTTTTCAATGAAGCAAGCTCTTTATGGTGCCAAGCAGTCCAAAGCATCCATGGGAGAGGTTTTTTCAATTGGTGCAGTGTGCACAGCTGGAAAGTTTGGGATGAGTTAACAACGTCCTTGGATTAGTACCAAATCTTGGCTACAAGTTGAAGCATAAGCATCTTTCAAACTTGGCTGCAGAAATAGAATTGGTTTTTGGATTGATCCTTGGCTTGACTTGGTGCCATAGAGTTCATGTTTTCCAGGATTGTTTAGAATTGGTCTTCATTAAAAGGGTTTGGTTTCAGATCATTGGGATGAAGCTTCGTCTTCTTAGAATTTCTTTCGTCGGCTGCTAAAGGAGGAGGAAATCATTGATTTTCAAAATCTATTAAGCATGATCTCAGAAAGAAGGATGATCGATAGGTCGGATCATCATATTTGGTCCTTGGAGTCTTCTAGTATGTACTCCATACTCTTTATCCAAGCACTTGACTACTTCAAATCATTTGGATAAACTGATTTATAAGGCCTTATGGAAGACAAAGTGCCCTAGATGTGTCAATATCCTTATATCCGAGAGTGAAGACTTGCAGTACCTTTTCTTTGGTTGCTGTTTTTCCAGATCTTGTTGGTGGCGCTTGTTCTCCTTCTTTAACATTAGTTGGGTGTTTTATGTTGCGTTCAAAGATCATGTGGTTGGTCCATCCTTGAAGCCTTTCCCACATATGATTTGGCACAATGCAATTAAAGCAATGCTTGCTGAAATTTGGTTTGAAAGGAATCAAAGGGTCTTTCATGATAAATCACTAGCATGGATGAATCGTCTTGATGTTGCCAAAATTAGTGCCTCTTTCTAGTGCATTCTTTTCAAGTCTTTTGCGGATTTTTCCATTCAAGATTTATGCTTAAATTGGAATGCCATTATTTTTCTAGCTTAGGGATTATGTTATGTTATGTTATGTTGCTTATGTTCTTGTATTGGCACTTTTGTTGCTTGTATTTCTTTTCTACTCTATGTATTTTGTATTATGAGCATTAATCCCTCTTCATATATTAAATGAAAAGATTTGTTTCCTTTTCAAAAGAAATTCAAAGTGTATTGGCATTCATTACATAAAAGAACTTTCATATTTTTCAATAGTAAGCAGATAGTTATTATTATTCTTCTAACCATTATTTGAGGCACGCAAAGGCTCAAAACATTCTCATAGAGGTGTGAGGCTCTTGCAATACAACAACAGTGCCAGTTTCAAGGCTAGAAATTTAAACCTCCCTCTCCCAAAGCAAGGTTCAATGCATAAGCCTCAAAATTCTTTTTGTAATCCTCAGGCCTCCCACCTTAAACTGACTGCCTCCTTAAGGCCTACTCAAATTCATTTTGAACAATTTATCTTTTAAGACTTTCGGCACTCCTAACACCCTCTGCACATTCTTCCTTCATTTCCTTTCCTTTCCTTTCTATCTTGATGGCATACATGTTTTCTCTTTTCTCATTCCTAACATCCTCTATTTCATAGTAATGATCGGTCCATCTATTCACTTCTTCCATTAAAAAATAATTTAAGAAAAAAATAAAGAGAAACTGCATTAATTTTAGAGCATCCAGGAATCTAAAGAAGCTTAGAGGTAGTTCAATTGTACTTGTTCATGCGGATGAACATCAACTTGATCGGAAAGATCGTCTACTTGCTTTTCAATACGTGGTTGTTCAGAGATATCATCATCTTTGCAGTTCATCTCCCCATTATGTCCCTTCTTCCCACGAGCTGGAGCAGACTTTGACTGTGAACAATAATGAAATTTTAATTATGGCACACGCACAAACAAGATATAGAAAGAAAATAAATCAAGAACAAAGCTTCAAATTTAGGATTTGGAACTAGTACCCATTTTTGCATACATAAAGCAAAAAATGCTTAAAAATGGAAAGAAAGAAAGAAAGAAAGAAAAAAAAGCACCTTACCATAGCCAATGTGTTTGTTTGGAACTGTCTTTTAATAAGAGAGTAAATAAACCCATGTATCTAAGGCAATCCAATCAGACACAGGAAATGCAGTATAGAGTATATTAAGCTATGTAGCAGAAAGCAAATCAAATACATGGAAAAAGTATTTGTATCATCCCAATTTAGTATTTGTTGTACTCAGTAATTTAGAATGTATTCACCTCATATTATTAAGAACGAAGTTGCATACGTATAGGGAACAAGGAAACCCTAGACTAGGTATATACCATTACGATAAAGGACAATTATACATAAAATATAAAACATATATTATAAACTCCCCCTCAAGCTGGAGCAAATATATCAATCATGCCCAGCTTGTTGCATAGATAGCTTATTCTTGCTCCATTTACAACTTTGGTAAGTATATCTTCCAATTGTTCTCCAGTCTTCACATATCCTGTGGACACCAACCCTTCTTGTATTTTTTTTTTCTTTTGAAACAGAAACATAAACTTTCACTGATGAAATGAAAGAAAAGCTCAGTACAACGAGACATAAGAGCAAAAGATACAATCAAACTGATAAAAATAGGATCAGTAGATGCACCAGGTCATCTAAACTAGGTTGGCACCACCTTAGCACCCTCATCCTTACAAGAGATTTCCTTAATAAGACTATAGAGTACAATACTACATAGGAAGAACAAAAGCAATCCAATTAAGACAAATATCTTGAATTGAGTACTCCGCAAAAAGCTTCAATTTGGAACTCCATGAAGAGGCTAGAAGACGAGTGGAGCTAAGACAATCTGACCAATCCAAAGGTTTTTCATGAACAAACTTTCTGATTACGCTCAAACCAAATTTCTGAGATTAGAGCTTTACCCGCATTTGACCAAATAATGTGAGCTTTGGGCGAGAGAAGAGGGCCCACCAAGACTTTATGCAAATTTTCTCTTAATGATTTACCAAATACCCATGAAACATTAAACAAGGAGAATATCTTCCACCAACAATTGCTTGCATATGTACACTCAAAAAATAAATGCGGAAGATTTTCTTCATTTGCTGCACACATAGGGCATGAGTAACCAGTGATTTTGGAATTTGTGTTGTAGTGTAGCCGAGCAATTTAAAGTACCATGTAATAAAATCCAGATTAAAACATCAACTCTTTTGGGGCTCTTTGATTTCCAAATGCCTTGATAGAGCTCCTTGTCAATAGGTATAGAAGAATTCAAATATTTAGCAAGAGATTTAACCGAATACCTTCCCGATGCCTCCAACAACCAAACTCGAGAATCTATATTGTTGTTGACCCTACTATTTTCTAAATGGAATAAAAGCTGCTGGAATTCCAGAATCTCCTCATCTTTAAACTGTCTTCAAAATCTTAAATTCCAAGAATTCGTGATAAGATCCCAATGATCATAGATACTACCCTTTGGATATTTAGCCACACGAAAAAGTCTTGGAAATTTTTCTTGAAATGAGATCTCCAAGTACCAACTATCAAACCAGAAAAATATATTTCTGCCAGCCCCTAACTTGAAGTGTGCTAAGGAATCAAATTTAATCCAAATCTTTGATATACTAATCCAAGGGCTTCTCAAGCTCAACCCAATTTTTCCAGATGTGTGCCAACTGTGAGCATCCGAACCATGTATACTTTTAACCACCCTACACCAAAGCGAGTCTTGTTGCTTGATGAATCTCTAATTCCATTTAAAAAGAAGTGCAGAATTTCTGTGCTTTAAATTGCCAATGCCTAAGCCCCCATCTCCGAAAGCCCTTGTGACTAGATCCCACTTTGCTAAATGATTTAGCTTAGTGCCTCTTTGGCCTTCCCAACAAAATCTGCACATTATCATTTCAATTTCTATAGAAACCGCAACCGGCATTTGGAAAATTGACATACAATATGTGGGAAGGTTAGCTAATACCGAATTACAAAGGGTTAATCTACTTTCTCGTGACAAGTTGTACCTCTTCCATCTGTCAAGCTTCAAATTTACTTTGTCAATTATTGGTTGCCAAAAAGAATATTGCTTTGGATATCTTCCAAGAGGCAGTTCCAAGTATAAGAAAGGTAATTTCCCAGCTTGGCACTTCAATCTAGTCGCCGTGCAATTCACAATGTCTTCTTCAATATTCACACCATAAAGGCCTGATTTTTCCCAATTGACTTTTTGTCCTAAACGCCATTCATATAATCCATCCGTTTGGATTAAAGAATCCAGCATGCCATCGTCACATTTGCAAAAAAGAAGTGTATCATCTGCAAATTGTAAAATGGACAAATGTACCTTATCCTGGCCAACCAAGAAGCCTTCAAACAAACCATTAGAATAGATTTGAGAAATCAAAGCTCCAAGCAATTCACTGATTATAAGAAAAAGGAAAGGTGACAAAGGATCTCCTTGGCGAATTCCACGGGTGCCTTTAATACGTCCTCTTGGCCTACCATTGATAAACACCGAAAATTTTGGATTTCAAACGCAACCACTAATTCATTCAACCCATTTGGGGTGGAAGGCCATCAATGCAAGTATTTTTCTAGAAAACTCCAATCCACTCGATCGAAGGCCTTCTCCATATCTAATTTCAGAATCCACCCTTTCTTCTTTTTAGCCCTATAATCTTCCACAGCTTCATTGGCAATTAGGACCGGATCCAATATTTATCTTCCTCCAATAAAGGCGCTCTGTGTGATAGAAACAATGCTTGGCATAACTCTCCTTAACCTCTCAGCTAGGACCTTAGAAAGAATTTTTTACATTGATGTGGTTAAACTTATAGGGCGGAAATCTTTGACGTGTATCGAATCTTCCTTCTTTGGGATCAAACATATAAAGTTCTCCTTTATGCACGCATTTAGCTTTCCATTCGAATGAAACTCATTAAACATTTTTTGGAAGGTATTCTTGAGAATCTCCCAAAATCAGTAAAAAAAACTCCACTGTGAATCCATCCGGGCTGGATGCTTTGCTCTTATCAAGTGATTTGACAGCCAGTAGTATTTCTTCAATCCGAAATGGAGCTATTAATGCATGATTTGTACTAGTTACAAACAACTTCCGACAGTCACGTTTCAAATGGTCAGGCTTACAGCACTAGTTACAGATAATCTTCTGCGAACCTGATTTTCGATTATCATAATTAGTTCTCTGAAAATTGTTATCCATCCCTCGAGGGGTCATTATTCTTGTTAATAAGGTCGCTGCTGGGTTGAGGAACAGACATACTGGATTAAGAAATCTCAATGCGAAGAACACGACTAAAAGCATCTTCTAATAACAGGATTTTAGAGTCAGAAAGAATTTGTGCTTCAGTCATTCCAAATTCAAGTAAAAGTCCATTCAAAAATATCATAACAACCACCCTTTCTCGATGAGCTTGTTGAACTTAAACATCTGGGCTAAAAGGTAATAATAAAGTAAGTTCGACAACTATTCTCTCAAGTCTCATAAAGTAGTTGGTCATATATTCTACTTTTTGTTCAGCATGAAAGAACTGCATACAAACTTCAAAAATTCTATGGACTTGCTCTTCACCCGAGTATAGAAATTCTAAAAATTCTAAGAGCTCCTTCACAGAATTACAATGATCAACCAAACCAATTACCTCACTTTCAATGGAATTTTTTACCTAAAGATAAAGTCAAGCACCATCACGAAGCCAATCCTCTTTTTTTCATCTTCTGGTGGATTTGTAGTCATATGATCATCCATATCTATACTTCGTAAATAAAATAGAATTATCTGACGCCAATCATAGTAATTAGATCCATTTAACCTGTATTCTATGATCTTTGAGACTATGGGAATCACATTAGACACCACCAAATTCTTCATCTCATCCATAATGAATTTATACACGGACCCCGTAGATCTCACAAATGGAACAAGAATAAAAAACCAAAATAAAAACCAAGGTAAAATCACTCTAAATGACCAAAACAGCCACAAAATTGGACAAAACAACCACAAATCCTAGAAACAAAGATGTATTCTTCAAAAATTTTCACGACCAAATAGTTTTCGATGGAACCAAATGCAGACTGATTGGGAAAGAGGACCAAAGACGAACCCAACCGACAGACTACGAAACGGAGCTCCCACGGGCTCCCACACATCGACACGTGGCAACGAAGTAGTTTTCTTCCGACAGCGCGTGAGCCTCATGCGCGGCGTTTTCTAGCAACCGACAATAACAGACGGCAACGAACGACGGCGGCGCTCCTCCTGAGGCGGGCAGTGTAGACAAACGGCCACTCAAACATTGTGACCTAAACTTCAAACCCTAATTGGTGAGAGGCTAACCATCAAACGAATATTCTAAACCCTAGATGCTCTGATACCATGTACTCAATAATTTAGAATGTATTCACCTCATATTATTAAGAATGAAGTTACATATATATAGGGAACAAAGAAACCCTAGGCTAGGTATGTACAATTACAATAAAGGACGATTATACATAAAATTTAAAATATATATTATAACATGTGTATCATCCTCTTTGGAATGGGAAGAATCAGTTCACTTCATCCCGTCGAAATTTAAAGAGGCTGAAATAAGTAAAATGAATAACGAAAAGTTTATTCCAGCTTTTCCTAAGCATTATTGAAAAGGTGCTTCAATTCACATATCTAAGGCAATAGAAGTAAATTCTTTCTTGTCTTTTTAAAAGGAAACAATCTCTTTCATTAATATAATGAAATGAGATAAAATCTCAGAGTACAATATAGGAGATTAAATAACATCCTTAACACAGCCAACAGAACAAAAAGTACAGGATCAAAAAAATACAGCCGAAATGGAACAATTGCGAAACAAAACAGCCAAAGAAATTACAACAATCCTTAGAATCACCAACTCCAAAACCGTCGGAACAAGATGATAAGGCTAAGAAATCAGCAGGTAGAAAACCACCAATGGAGAAGAAACCAGATTCAAAATTTTACCACTGAAAAACGAGATCAAAAACTAACCAAACCACAATGTTGAACTTTGATCCAATGAGAGCCAAGAGCCGCGACCTAAATGATTTGGATAGAGAAGGATTAACCCAAAATGAGTCCACATTTTGCTATTATGGACTTTAAATGCACAAAAATCCTCGATTGAGGCAGTGGCTTAAAACGAGAATGCCAAACTTCTTCCTCTGATTGGTGACTTTCGTCAATCTGGAACAAGAAGTTAAGCTCCTCCGCAAGATTATCAACTTGATCTGAGAAATCTTGGATAGCTTCTTCCATATAGTTCTCTAACTCTTCACTACTAACACTTACTATTGAATCAATGTCTGAATCGTAAACCTTTTTCTAATGGCTAACTGGGGAGGAATGTCGAGAGCCTCCCAAAAATTTGGTTTTGTGCTTGGGGATGTGGAAGACTGAAATTTTGAAATGGTGAGGAGAGGACTGTTGAGCTAGATCCATGGAAAAAGAAGGGACTAAGGCTCCAGTGCAGCTTTCTTACAACAAATTTGGGGGGAATCCAAAAATCTAGATTTATGGACAGATTTCTTTTTTCTGGAAAAGTGCTTGGGATAAGGTTTCAACAGTCTTGAGAATTTATGGACAGATTTCTTTTTTCTAGAAAAGTGCTTGGGATAAATTCCCACTACCCTTTGCCCTAGTTTCTCAAGCTTCTTCAACCTCGAGAGTGCTCTGCATTCTTCTTTTTGATGGTTGAGGTTTTTTCGGGCTCCTCTTTGATAGAGAATCAAAAGGATTCTGAGAGTGATGTGGAGAGGACATAATTGAATCGAGGAAATCCACTTTTGGGTTGTCAAAACTGAAATTCAAGCCTTCATCTAAATAAACCTTTCGCAAACGAACTAAATCTAAAGGATTATCGAAATTCTTAATTAACAATTCACCGTGCGTAATTTCTGGGGCTTCAAGAGCTTCCATATTACCAAATTCTAAAAAGATATTGCCACGATTAACGTCAGTGATTTTAATGGTAGAAGGCATAAACCCACACAAATTCTTCTTAACTTGAATCTTAGCTACCGAGCAATTGAGAAAATTCGAAGTTTCCAAAGCAATATCCTCAAGACCTCCAAAGTAAGCTCCAATAGCCTCAAAAGTTTTTCTACTCCAATAATCTAAAGGAAGATTTTTGATCGAGAGCCACCCTCCAAAACCTTCAATTACGAAAGGCCGACCATGTCGATAACGATTCCATTTTTCAAACAACAAATGAAATTTCCCTATCTCCTGCCATTTGCCCGAGAATACAATTAACTCCTCCATCTTTGGGTGATCAATCTGAATTAAAACATTTTCGGCAAAAAGTGGATTGATGATAACCTTTAATTGGAAGATATCTTCCAATGTCTTTGCAATTTCTTTCCAATCGTTGAACAAAAATAGCCTTGAAACAACCCAAAGATTATCGGAATCTTGCTTGAAAACCTCTGTATTTTTACACATCTAGCTTCCGAGCATACTTTGTTTCTCCACACTTGGAACAGAGGAGAGGAAAATTCTACTTTGCGCTCAGCTGATGCTCTATTTTAGCGATACCAAAACAGGGGACCTGAAATTCGAGTTCTACTTTACAGCATCCACATAACTTGAATTAGGACCCTTTGAATGTAAGAATTTAAACTAATTGTGTTCAGCATGGAGTATAACAAGGTAGAACTACACTTCATTTTTTAGCAATGAAGCTTTAAAAACCCACTCATCATTTCAACAAAGGATTTCCATCCAATATATTAAACAACTGAATGAACGTGGATGAATAATCAACCACCAAACGAAGGCCAAATGACGCACCTTAAAAACCAACCCGAGTTAGAGCGAAACTTAGATAATTGCACTGCCCCTTTATCATCATGTCTGTTGTTGAGATAAAAGTTGTTGGGAGTTTGAAGAAGTTCTTGGATAGCCTCTACGAACCATCTTAACTGGGATAATGAGATGTGGATGTTCTTTCTAGCTTCTATATCTTCTACTTGGAACAAATCTAACTGAACCAAATACAATAAAGACTCATTAATCTTGCAGCTTCTAATTCCATAATTTGTGAGAGTTTGAGATCTAGAACTTGCAGCTCCGAATGGTCAACCAGTCAGGGACAATCGCCAATCAAGTAGTGAGAATAAATTCAAACTAGTGAACACAGAAACCCGAGAAGATAGTTGTCAGAGGGTTAGTCGCCAGAGGGATTAGTCGTCAGAGAAAAGTCGGAGGAGGAAGGTTGTCGCGGAATGGTGACCAAGGGAAGAAAGAGGAGAGGGGAGAGAGGAGAGAAGAGGGAGCAAACCTCCGAAACTAACACTCGAAAGCCAAGATGTTCTTATTCCCGAAGTTAATTCTTATCTCATTGAAGAAGGTTGTACTCATGTGCAAGGGCCAGCTTTGGTTTCATCAAACCCTTGTCTTAACTCTTTAAAGATGCATTCACATTCACAAGACTTTAGCCATTCAACTCTCTCTTCAAGATTCGAAGATTCAATTTATTTGGGGAGTGCCTTGTCGTTCCTATTCAAAGAGCCCCTCAATTCAAGATGATTTGGTTGTTAGTGTGAGCAACAAAGAGCTTGATGTTCACATTTTGGTTTCAAATTCAGCTGAAAAGTTTACTATAAGGATCATGGAGAAGCTTTTGCTCACTTATTTCAAGGTCTAATGCGGGGAAGGATGATCAAGTTCCAAATGTGATTTTTACTCCCTTGTCGAATTTTGTGGTCTACAGTTATACAAAACTTAACATTCATCTCATACTATAGGCTGATTTTGCAAGGATGAAATTTTCTAATGAAAAATCAAAGTCTTGGAGACAAAGCTAAGAGTATTGCATTAAAAAGTTTTTTTCAAAATCAGAACCAAAGTTGGTTTTAATTCAGGAAACAATAAGATAGGATGTCAACATTAATTTTCTCAATTCTAGGAGGAGTTCAAAGGAATTTGGTTGGATTGTTGACAAATCATTTGAAAAATCAGGAGGTCTTTTAGTAATGTGGGTTAAGCAAGCTGACAGTTTTAGAAACTTTTAAGGGGAATAGGGGATATATTATCAGTAAAATTCACTATTCAATGCAAGAAAACTTGTTTGGAAAGATTTCTTCAGAATCATAATTCATGTTTAGTTTTAATTAAGATAAAAGGGAGAATTATGACCTAAGCAACAAATCCTTGTGGAGTCGCAAGGAAATTGGATGGTCTATTGTGGAGTACTTTGGTAAATCAAAAGGCCTTTTTAATTGGATGGTCCTTTGTCAAGTTTTTGGTGATAGAAACTCTTAAATTATTCTTTATCCTTGTTGCTTATATCTCATTGTAAGACGTTTTGTTGGGTAATTAATGTCGATGGTCTGAATGATTACATGGAAAGAAATTTTTGTGGCCTGATTTAATGTCTTCATCAGATTATTGTGTTGAATCTTGGTGCATTTGGAGATGTCTTTAACTTTACTCGTTGGGTTAGTGAGTGTTCTCCATTGGGTAGACCTTAATGAAAATTAAATTAATTTTTTGCTCATTTGGTTCATGATTCGGTATTTGATTATTGGGATGCAGATTCTTTACTGAGTTCTTTATTGGTTAAACTTGGCTGTAATGGATGTAATAGCTTTATATTAAATTTTGTTTCATTCTACTTTCAGAATTAGTTATTTTCATTTTATCAACGAAAAGTCTTGTTTCCTTTAAAAAAAAATACGTGGAAAAAGTATACTAGTCTTAGATTAAGTACCGTGCATGAAAGCATCAAACGAAGCCTAAGTGCATTTCTCCAATTCCCTTCATCATTTAATTCTGCAACCTGAAAAATTATGAAACTTCTTTTACATCTGAATTCCCTTTACAATAATGAAAAAACTGTCAGGCGTGAAGGAAAAGAAAGCACTCACAGCCTTCTCCGCAAGCTCCACCGATTCATATTCCACGAATGCATGCAACTGAAACAGAAAATGTTAAGTTATTCCTTCTTTTTCTGAAAAAGGAAACGAGCCTCTTCATTAAGATAATGAAGACATACAAGATAAAAAAGATACAAAAACGTAGGCCAAAAGATCAGCGAGTGCACCCGGGCATCTCAACTTGGTTGACACCCCCATAGCACTCTCATCATCTCCAATACATGTGAACAAAAGTTTGCTACTAACAAGATAACCGAAACTAGTACATGAATAATGACTTAATCAGCCTATAGACTAGCAAAAACACTGTTACAAACAAACTATCCCGAGATTACCAAAGGAACTAATAAGGGGGGAAAATAAAAGCCTTCCAGTTGATGCAAATGTCTTGGATGGAGAAGTCTTCAAAGGTCTTGGAGAGAGAACACCATGAGGAAGCATTTAGTCTAGCGGTCTCAAATCTAACCGTCCAAGGGGAAGCTCTATTGTGGAACACCCTCTGGTTTCTTTCAAACCATATTTCTGATAAAATTGCTTTAGTAGCATTAGGCCAAATCAATTTTGGTTTTGATTTCAGCCTAGGAACGATCAACATATTGAGCACATTTTCCTTAAACTCATTACCAAACACCCAACTCAGATTGAAGCTGTCAAACAATCGAAACCAGCAGTTTTGGCAAATTCGCAGCTGAAAAAGAGGTGTTGTAAGTCTTCTTGATCTCCCAAACAAAGATGGTAAACGTGGGGGGAAGGCAATGAGCTGGAAGTTTTGATTGAACCACTAAAGCACAATTTAGAAGCCCCTCAAGCATTATCCAAACAATAATGTTAACCCTCCGGGGACTTCTAGATTTCCAAAGGGAGTCTTCCAATAATTTACCAATGGGGGAGGCCTTGGAGAGGTGCTTAACAAGAGATTTTACCGCAAATTTTCCATTAGATTCTAGCTCCCATAGCTGATTCTCTTTAACTGTTTGTGATGGAAAAGGTTGAGATAAGACCAAGAAGAGTTTGAAAGTCAGCAATCTCCTCTTCTTTAAGTGCCCCCCTAAATTGATGGACCAAGATGAGAGTGAACGGTCCCAAAACTCTTAAATTGCAACACTTGTATTCAATAAATTCTGAAAAGTCTTGGGAGTAATACATTAAGTGGTGTCTTGTTCACCCAAGGATCAAGCCAAAAAGCAACTCTCCTCCGATTTCCCACCTTGAAGACCCAAAGCTTTAACTTTTAGCCAAGTCCTTGATATGCTAACCCAAGGACTACGAAGACTGCACTTGACTACTCCACTTGTGTGCCAACCGAACAAGTTTTTCCCATGTATGCTTCGAACTACTTGACACCATAGAGAATCCTCGTCGTTCATGAATCGCCAGCCCCGTTTAGCTAAAGGGCAATGTTTTCTGACCTCAAACCACAATTCCAAGGCCACTATCGGACTGTTTCCTCATGACCAACTCCCACTTAACCAAGTGATTAATCTTTCCCCCTTTGTGTCCTTCCCAAAAAAGTTCCTCATAACTCGTGCTATAGATGCAATGACCTTCTCCAACATTAAGAATATGGACATATAATATGTTGGGAGACGAGAAATGACTGATTTGCAAGGGGTTACACGGCCCACACGACAAATTGTATCTCTTCCACTTATCCAACTTGTCTTGAACTTTCCGAATAACCGGCCGCAAAAATGCTTCTTTTTTAGGGTACCCACCTAGAGGTAACTCGAGGTATATTATAGGGAGGTATTCAACCTTAAAATTAAGCTTCGTTGCCACTGAAATTAGCTTGTTGTCTTCAACATTGATCCCACAAAGTGCAGATTTTTCCCAATTAACTTTTTGCCCCGAACACCACTCGAAAAGTTCAATAGTCTTCCTTAAATTTTCAAGCATTTCATCATCATTTTTGCATAATAATAAGGTGTCATCTACGAATTGGCGTAAGGAGACGTGTACAGCATCCTTTCCCACCACAAATCCTTCATATTTGCCCTTTTCATGCAACCTTGAAAGTAAACCACTAAGCACCTCACTGACAAGTAGGAAGAGGAAGGGTGAGAAGGGGTCACCTTGCCTAATGCCTCTAGTAGCTTGAATTCTTCCTTTCGGTCTTCCATTGATAAAAGATTGAGAACTTTGGGTTCCCATAATCCACGAAATCCATTTAGGATCAAAGTTCTTTCCAACTAAGACTTTCTCGAGGAATGCCCAATCTACACGATCAAAAGCTTTTTCAAGATCAAGCTTTAATAGCCACCCTTTCTTCTTTTTGGATTTATATTCTTCAACCACCTCATTAGCAATGAGTACCAGGTCAAGTATTTGCCTTCCCCCTATAACAGCACTTTGAGTAGGAGCAGATATGCTTGGCATTATTTTCTTTAGCCTTTCCACTAACACCTTGGCTATTAGCTTATAAGCCAATGTAGTTAGGTTGATTGGTTTGAAGTCCTTTACTAGAATGGCATCCTCTTTTTTCTAGACCAAACAAATGTAGTTCTCCCCTGCACAAGAATTTAATTTCCATTTTCACAGAACTCTTTGAATAATTTCATGAGATTGACCTTTAATTTCTCCTGAAGTTTCAGGAAAAATTCTACGGTGAAGTCATCCAGTGCAGGAGCTTTATTCTTTCCCAACAATTTCAATGCCTTTCTAACTTCCTCCATGGTAGACCGAGAGATCAGCATCTTACTTTGATTGTTATTTACTACTAGCCATTGAAAGTTGAGAGGGAGAACTCTATCCCCTAGAATTTTTTAATACAAAGAGCGATGGAATCTCAAAATTACCTCCTCAATCTTCTTGAATGAAGTTGTTACTTGTCCTTGATCGCTAACTAATTTTGAGATCAAGTTTCTTCTCTTCTTTACTGATAGTTACAATCAATCCAAAAGCTTAAGATATTGACTATTCTAAATAGAGTTTTATCAATACTTTAACACCCCTTCTCACTTGTGGACTTATAAAATTTGTAGAAGGGCCCACAAGTAGATATCATCAATATTATTTGAGGAACTGCTTTGATACCATGAAAAACCACCAATCAATCCAAAAGTTTAACCTTTTGGTTAACTAGTGACTTTACATTCCATCAATTAAGAATAAGAATTATTGTAGTGAATTTAAAATCTCATGGACATTGATGTTCAGCAGTAGTTCGAGTTGCCTGTTTGGCTACAAAGTTATATTCCTCAAATGTACCATGATTTTCTGCTATTTAGAAGCCCATTGATAAAGGGACATTTTACAGCGGCATCTGTTATACTATAAAAATTCCCATTGAGTAGATGTTCGATTATAAATCTTATACAAGCTCATTTTCTAAAAGAACATGCTCAAACAAATAGTTCAGAAAATATTTTTACTGCCAGCACTTATGCAAATCCGGGGGATTAGGCAACGGAAAAATATGCATATCAAATATCAAAGTGATTTCTCATATTTTACTTGATCAAATATTATTTTTTTTTAAGAAACAATTTCATTGATGTATGCAATTTACAAAAAGGATATACAATCCATGGAATTACAACAAGCTTTCACAATTGTTAAGAATGGAAGCATATGAGTAAGATGCAAATAAATTAGAGGTTTTAAACTAGGAAATAGTATAATAAATGACAAGGTCGAAGAAAGTGGCAAATGGTTGACCCTTGTCCATGAAGACTCGTTTGATTTCTTTCCTTCCATAATGCCAGTCTTCATTTCTTTCCTACCATAATTCCCAAAAGAAAGCTTGAACAATGTGGAGCCACAGATGAGGTTTTGCATTAGAGAAAGGGTGGCCCAAGAGAATGGGGCAAAGATGAGTTAACATCTCTTGGAAATACCATCGAGCACAGACCAATCGAAAGCAGTGCAATCTTACTCCAAAACTTACAGGTACTTGATCAAATATGAGAGAGACCAACTCAATCATTGGGGTTCATAGAATTAAGAGTTACAAAACATGTATGAATGATATTTAACCATTCCTTTTGGACGTTAAAAACTGGCTCTCTAATATAGGAACCATCAATCTTGATTCAAAATTTTCTGGCTTTATGAGACGGAATTTCCAAAATTGATTGAAAAATGGAGAGGGAAATTTTAGAGACTAGGTTTTAAACTGGGGCGACAATTAGGTTTCAGAGACTAGGTTTTCAACTGATGAAAAACATTAAGAAACTTGAAAGGAACATCAAGGGGTAGAATAAAAATCTTCGTGGAAGTTCAGGCAAAGAAAAGTGATTCAGAAAAGGAAGGGAGCAGCTTTTGATGTAATGTAGGGCGCTGGTTTATCTTTTGGGGAATAGGGTGTTCGGTTCTTACCAAACAGAGATTTGATGAGCACGCTGCAAAGTGGAAGGAAGACTTCTACAACAAAACAACTGGTAGGATACATTCAATCCCAAGGGAGGCTTTTACACCAAAAACTGGGGCGACAATTCATTTCAACGGAATTATGTTGACAACCTATTTCTTTGGGGAAAAAAATGTGGCAAGAGACCTTTTAAAGGATGTAGAAAATTCAAGTAGTAATGAAATGAAGAGTTTTGGGGCTTTTAGAACTTTGAGGCCAAGTTTCATGAAAAAGAACTTCCTCAAAAGTTCTAGAACTTTTCGTCTAAACTTAGAAAAAGAGAGAGCCAAATGACTTTAGAAATGGGGACAAGGATTTGCAAAGTCACTGCAACGGTTTTTGTAATGCCCCAAGCCCAAGATTTGGAATTTGAGTTCGATACTTACCAATCTTGGCATTCCCCAAGCTACCTTGCTTATCTCCAACTATTTTTTTTTTCTTTTTTTGGAAACGGAACAAGACTTTTAAAATCAAAAGAGACTGTTGCTCAAATTACAATGAGACAGCATAGAGCAGTTAGAAGGCAAAGGGTCAGTAGGTATACCCAAATATCTCAACTAGGTTGACACATCCTTATCTCGAATTACTTTTGAGAGTGAAGATTGTCCCTACAAACCAACCCGAGTTTATTCAAAAGGTAGGAAGCTCTTTAAACTTCCCTTGTTATCTTGCTATCCAAATATAAATAAAGTTGTTGGGTGAGGCTTATCAACAAAATTTTTAGAAGAATTTTGGCATATTTCGCTCCTTTGATGAGCAACTTAGAATTTCATAGGCAATGTTGTGGCTCAATCTCTCCCTCTAAATTTGAATTGATTAGCAAATCCCTCCTATTTGAGTAGCAAATTTGAATGGATTGAGGAGCCAAAGGAGGAGGTACTACACATCCAGAAGAGTGCAGATATTGATTCATGAGAATCCCTTCTTTCTCTAAATTGGTTCATTTTGTGATGGGAGAGGAGAATCATTTGGTAGGAGCAAGTCCCCTTTGCTTTACGTTTCCTCATCTCTATCAATTGTAAAAATAGGGTGGCTTTTAATTCTTTGGTTTGGTCAGGGAGCTCAGTTTCTTTTTCGTTTGGGTTCCATTGCTCTTTGATCAGCAGGGAAGCGACAAATGTTGCATCTCTCTTAGCCTTTCTTGGGGAGGTCATTGTTAGGCATGGGGAAGAAATTTTCATGTGTGGAGTTCCCAACACTTTGGAGGACTTCTCTTGCATATCTTTTTTTTTTTCTGCTATCTGTTGGACCCTTCTCCCATCCATAAGTCAACCTTTTCTACTCTTAGGAGGATTAAAATTCCGAGGAAAGTGAACTTATTAACCTGGAAAGTATTACATGGTCGAGCTAACACTATGCATTGACTTGAGGGAAAGTTGTCTTCATAAGTTGGCTCGTTCTATTGTATTTTCAGTCAAAAGGCGAAAGAAAACTTAGACCACATTCTTTGAAGATGTGATTTTGCAAATTCCATCTGGAATCTTTTCTTTCATACTTTTGGCTTTTCATTTTCTCAGCACACGAACATAGTGATTTGATGGAGAAATTTCTCCTCCATCCGCCTTTTTGTAAAAAGGGTCCGTTCTTATGGCTTGTTGGGGTATGTTCTATTTAGTGAGATCTTTCAAGTGAGTGGAATAACAGTGTTTAAACGATTCTAGAGGGTTCCTACTAAGGTTTGGTCCCTCATTGGATATCATGCTTCTTTTTTTTAGACTTCAATTTCGAAGATCTTCTGGAATAACTCTTTAGATTATTTTGTATAGTTGAAAACCTTTCCTTTATTGAGGTGTTCTTTTGTAGGCTCAGCAATTTGTATGCATTTATCTTCTTTCATTTTCTTTCATAATGGAAGTTGTAAAAAAAAAGGTGTCTTTTGCCCTCAAGCTAATGGTAAGCTGGTTCCACCTACTGTAAAACTGAATTTAAGAAAGAGTAACAATGGGTATACCACCCTAAGAGTTAGCTAGGGGAGAGCAGCACACATGCTATATATAGTTAGAAAAAGGTTTGTTTCTGTCATCCATGTACAGTGTGTGACCTACTTGGTCCACTGTAATCATCCATTAGAGCTGATATTAAAAAAGACACCTCTCAAATTGCTCAAACAAAAATGTTCCCCTATCCCTTCAAACCCAGTTCAAACCAGTGTTCCCACCTGATTTGGAACAAGTTTTTATGAGTTATGGGTTTGAACTGGTGTTCCCCATTTGATTTGGGACCAATTCTTATGGAGATTTTGGATAATCCCTACAGCAGAGACTTTATGCATTGTCCCTACAATGCTAGAGGTTAATAGAGAAAAAAGATTGCAACAGAAAGCCCAGATACCCCATGCTACAGCAAATAAGTATACCTTGTTACTGTAATGCATTCCATCAGCTTTTGCGGATTTAGATGTTGAAGAAGCTCCACTATCTGAGATTTGAGGTTGACAAGTTCGAATATTCTTAACACTGGCAAAGAATAAAGCAGCATTATAATTCAATATAAGTTTAGCAAGTTGCTGAAGAACATCCAACAAAATCATGCAATACTTGTACCTCCCAACAGCAGAAAATATCTTCATGAGGTTTTGGTGGCAATGATCCTCAGGTAAGTTCTCCGCAATTACTATGCGAGACTGAAAGGGGGCAAGTAAAACAAGGACAACATGCAAAGATTTTATGCATTGGTTTGTAAATCAATAATATATTATTCTGGACACTGAATGGAACCACCACACATGTTGTAATGCAAAACAGTACCGATCCACAAGGTTTGAAATTTTTATTTAAATATATATATAATATAAAGCTTATTTTTACAAAATTTATTAAAACATAATTTAAAATAAAATAAATAAACAAACCCTACTTGCAGCTCCTCCATATCTGACTCAGAAAGTGGTTGCTTACGTTTGACTTTCTTTCCATCTTCACTAACCACCTACAGCATATTGAACCAAAAAGCATAGGTGGACAAAACTAAAAAGCCAATTGAGAATAACTTGAGGACAACAATGGTAAAGAAGGAACAAATGAAATACTCACAAGCTTAGAAGAGTTCCGCAAAATATTGGCCAGCTGAGAGTGACTATTAATGAGAGCCTTAATCTTCTTGAATGATGCAACAACCGATATAGGAACTGAATTAAAATGGACCTTACTCAGGATATGTGTTCATAGGACAGAGATAGAGAAAAAAGTCCAGTTGACTAATTCTAAGCGGTCATTCTAAATTACCATTAAGTTGTGAATTTAACACCAAAGCAATCCCCCTGTGGTGGGATGGTAAAAGCACGAGTTCGACACATCAACTTGTGAAATTCAAACAAAGATGCCATGAGAGGATCTTACCATATCCATCGGGATCTTTATTGATGAACCTCATCAAATGATCAGTAGTTGCCAAGTTTAAATCACTGAAATAATATTCCACCTAAAAGCCATGATTTCGCAAAGAATTCAATGTAGTGTATAAGGTTAAATAAGAAGTATGTATAGAAAGAAATATCCAATTAATATTGGACATTTAAAAATATAGTGAAACCATCCATCCTACTAAATCAACTATTCAACTTTTAATTGACAACCATTGTAAGAGTCCTGGTGAACTTATAGCCCTTTCCACTAATTTCAAAGTATATTTGTAGAAAAGTAATATCCTTGATGTGACAGTCACAAACATTTGAATTTATCGTTTCAAAGTCATCAATGAAAAATGTCAAAATTAACACAATATGTAAACTGATCCTTGCCAAGAAGGAATAGTGAGCACCAAAAGCTTTAAGGAATAATCCAGCTTACTAAAACTGGCAATCAATAGTAACCTTCAACATAAGTTTACTTTGAATAGTCACAGAAGTAACACCCAGGGACTGAATGTCAAGAACCTCAAAATGTTGGATTCTATTGACACAACAAGCAATATAATTGGGAAAATTTCAGCTTCAAGATCCTTAAAATGACAAGTAGTAGCTGCCTTTTGTAATTAATTATGACTAGAAGATTTAATTTTTATTTGATTTCCAAATGTAAGCGGTAGTTTTCCAGTCATGTAATGCAGTAAATTATTTTCAATGATACCGACCCAGTACAGTTACACAACTAATTGGAGCAGCACCTCCAGACCAAGGAGATAAATACGTGAAGTAACTCCCTATTTTAAGAATTACATCATAACCTTGAGACAGAAACTACAGTTCACCACTATATCAACTTTAAAAATAAGGATATCCAAGTACTTCTGTCCATTATTCCACAACCTTCTTCCATTTTCTTTTTCTTTTTCTTTTTCTTTTTTTAACTTAGTATCAGGTCATAGGAACAGAAGAAATTTTATTAAGTACATACTTCAATCATCACTTTCGAGTGCTATATGATAGATGTAGAATATCCATTTGACAGCTCAAAAGCTCCTTTTATGACATCACCTTTTATGCAATTTGCCACCAATCAATTAGTCTTATGGATAAATGGAAAGTCGTTATCCAGCTATTAACATAGTTTTCTTCAGCAGATAGAAGATCCAAAATGTCATGGTGGTTATTATGTTAATTATCCTCCCAAAAACCAGAGGTTGATAAATGCAACCTCAAAGGTCTTCATGTTCTACAGTCCCTTCTATAAGCAAAAGATATCAATATACTAACAGCTTTGAGCCTTCCAAAACATCAGCATATTGAAGTAAATTAGTAACTACACAATGTTGGATTCTAGATCTCCTAGTCAATTAAGGGATTAAAAGGGAAAGGGATGTGTTTGGGTGAGAGTTTAGATTTGGGTGACATGTTTTCCACGTTAGTTTCTCAAGCTTGGGGTTTATTGGATAAACTCATGGGCTTCAATGGTGTCCCAAACCTATTCCACATCTCTTGTTCTTCACACAGTTTTCCTAAACCTAGGTTTTCACCTTGCACCTCAAACACAGGTTTCTTCATTTCCTCTTCTCAAAATGTCTTCCACATCCCTAGAGTGTGCCTCAACCTGTCACTGTCACTACCAATTCGTCTTGTGAGTCCCATAAGTGTCTGAAATTTGGACGAATTCAAATAAAAATGAAAACCCCACATAACAACATACAAGTCAGGTGCCCAACTAGTATAAATTTAGGTTAGGTTATAATTACAAAATAATTTAGAAGTAGAGAACCAAATAGAAGCAAAATGAGTAACCATACTCCAAAAAAAAGTCACTTAGTTTCTTGATCATGAAAGATTCTAGAGTTTCTTTCAAACTACAAGCTCCAAAAGAGGGCAGAGATCCCAATGGACCCAAGGATATTCGCCAGAGCATTTTCAACTAGCTGTAGAAGGGCATCTAAAGCTTTCTTGGGCCAACACCACTGCACTTTGAACAAGCTAAATAGTCTCCCCCAACGATCATTAGCAAAGGGATAAAAGAAATAAAGGTGCATCAAAGATTCCTCATAGTTTTTACAAAGAACAAGCCAATAAGGAGAGAGCATAATTTCAAAGGGTGCTTTGGATTCTACCGCAGGTGTTTAGCCTTTCTAAAGAGAAGATCCACAAGAAAACCTTGACTTTCTTAGGACAAAAGGCCTCAAAGCCATGTCTAAGCCTATGTGACCTAAGCTGGAAAGAAATAAATATTCTTCACCTCCCTGAGCCTGAGGCGGGAGCTTGCTTTATTGAGAATTAGGCTTTTGCTTCGCTTCATCAAATGGGTGAGACCACGTATGTAATTGTCCGCCTTAGCGGTACCTTCTGTCTCCACCACATAATATGATTTAGTTGAGCAATTTCATCTAAAGTGGACAATTGAGCAACTAAAAAAGTACTTTGGCAACCAAATAAGATTTTTCATCTCCTGCCTAGGAATGTTCATCTCCTGCAGATTCCTGGGCACCTGTGCTCAAGCTTAAAGAAGGCACTCTAGGAAAGATCAGTCTTACTTGGCCACAGTTAAGCTGTAGTTTTGTATGAGCGTTACCACGACCAAAAAAGGTACCAAGCAGTTCCAAGATAGCAAACACTCTTTTCCAATCCTAAGATCCAACTTCAGAGAAGGCAGACTTTTTTCCACTGAAGATTTAGGCAATAGCATCCGGTTCAGATTTAGCAACCGTTGACTTTTTTTTTTAAGCATCCTTTATCAGTTTTTTTAAAATAAGGAATTGAGTACCACATTTCCTTCCTATTGGAGGATCCCTGTTCAATTTCTCTAACTCTTTCACCTTTCCAAAGCTATTTGTTTCACAATGAGCATCGGAGATAAAGATTTAACCGAAAAGGAGGCATCATTCTCCAGCAACCACACTTTTTCTATCTTTCTCTTTGATAATGAAAGTTATGTTTCTTATCAAAATAAATAAATAAATAAAAATGAAAATTGTGCTCCAAATCACATAAAATAATGTGTACATGTCCAACAGCACCACTTTGGCCATGAGAGTGTCCGTAGCTCCTAGCCTACTAAAATTGTTCAAACACGAAATTGCCATGCTCAGGTCTCACGTGGACCAACGAACGTTTTTAAGTGTCTGCTTCAATATCGTATGCAACATATAGTTTTTAACCAACATATTTAGCTAGGCCTAATTTATCTCCAGTCTCAAGCAACCATAAATTTTGCAGATTGACAATATTAGTACAATAGAAAAAGAGAGTCCAGAACAGAATTCCCACATGTTCTAGAACATTTCAAGTAACCATGACTTCCAGCTAAGTCAATGTGTGCCTATATAGAAGCAACAGAATTCGCAGGCTCAAAACACAATAGCTCCATGAGTTACGGTGGTTCACAAAATGATGAAATTCAGCTTGACGCCAGAGTAAATATTGAAGAAGCAAGCAGATAATAAACTGTAGGCAAAGAGAGAAGAGCATAACCATAAAGGATCTAGTCAAAAGAAAAAGGCAACCTGATTCAAAAGCTTTTGGGAAACTTCCTCGGTGAGTTTAGTCCTAGATGGAGCAGCATAGTCAGAGTCAACCGGAGGCTTCTGAGGTTGCTGGACAACCGCGGTGTCAGGGTCATGAAATCCGCCATTGTCAGCATAATACTGAGGATTATGAGGATGATAAAGAACAGGAACGTGATGGGAATGATGGTGGCGATGGTGAGGATGATAGTGATGATTCTGAATGGAAACGACATGGGTGGGGACGGGGACAGGGGTCTGAATGGGAACATGGAAAGGAGATCCCGGGGGAGGGGGAGGATAAACATGCACCATAGACGGCGGAGGAGGAGGAGAAGGGATGAGAATACGAGGGGATTGCTTGGGTGGAGGAGGAGGAGGAGGTCCAGGGGCGGAGTGCGGTGGTTGTAGATCGGGACGAGTGGAGGGACGAGTGGGGACGAACTCAGGAGCCTCAGCGTTGAGACGACTGAGAGAAGAGTTGCGAGAAAGAGATGGATCGGATTGGGAAGAGGAAAAATGTTGTGCCATCTGGTCGAAGGAAAGGGATGGCTATGGAGTTTGAGATCGACTCCGAGAGGAACAGAGAGTGTCCTCTGCCTCTGACAACCAAGAAGAAGAAGAAGAAAGTAGAAATTAAAATATATAAAATGTACATAAAAATAAAAATATATAAATATGATTATATAGGGAATAAAAGAATAAGCCCAGTGAGGGCGAAGATGGCAACTGAGGTCTCCGAGGGAGAAGATTTCTCGATTCAAAAGAATCTCTTCACTTCTATTTATACTACTTTTTTTTTCCATCCATGCCCTTTCTTTTTGTTCCTTTCACAAAAATATTCTCAAATTAATGTTTTATATATATTTTGTGCTAAGGAGAAATTTAAATTCCAAAAAACTGTCATTGGTTAAAAAAAAAATCATGGTATTAAATTTCCTTCTACACATCCACATTTCATGTTTATATGGATTCAACATCGACATGATAGGTGAATCAATATTTTCACCATATCGTAGAAATATCCATGGAACACAAAAAATAAGCACAAAAATATCACTAATATAAATATAATATAAATAATAGGCATGCTAACTTGTTTGAAAACTATAAAATTTTTATTTACAAATTTAAATATATAATATGAATTTTTTGTTTTGAAAGGTTAAACATCGTACGATTACGTAACGAAATCTCCTAAGTCTTTCTTTTCCACAAGATCTTCCTGACTTGTGAGAAGTGGTCTTGAAAGATTTTCAGAGAACCTTCTCTAAAAATTGGGACCACAAGATCTTCCCCACTTGTGGGAACGGGTCTTTAAAGATTTTCAGAGAACCTTCTCTAAAAATTAGGAGAATTCTTTTTTAGATAAATGATTACAGAGGTTATGTTGTAGGATGTGTCCTATGAGGCTCTCAATGACCTTGTTTATAGAAATTACTCCTAATCCTATTGGACTTCTTGCAAAATTTTAAATTAAATATTTAATAATATCCAATATTAATAAATATAAATATCTACCCAAATAATATATAGGATTTTAAATATTTAGATCATATTTAAATATTTATTTTCTACGGATTCTCTTTAATTTGAATCTCATTCAAATTAAATAATTAATTATTTGAATCTAATCTTAAATAAATTAATTCTCCCATAATCTATTTAATTCTTATTTAATTCAAATTAAATAATTTATTTGTTTGAATCTCATTGAAATAAATTAATTCTTCATATTATAAGTTATAATTTGAATATAATTCAAATAAACTTCATAATAAAATATGTATTTAATTGTGTCCTATACAATTAATATTTTTCCTATAAATTTGAACATTTCAAATTTTTCTTTCAACACATTTGATCCTTGTTGGTCAGTCGTGAGCTAGTAAGGGGGCATTATGAACCTACTGATTATAAGCTCTAATGATCCAAGATTAATTCCATTCATTAACTACCGGGAAAACCACTATAGACCCATAATTGAACTCTTATGCACTGTAGGACAAGTTATGTCCATGGTATAATCAGTATAAGCAAATCGACCTTTCATGAGTTGTTCATAATTATAGTTAGGTTAAATGTTCGTTTTACCCATGTAATTACTATATTTTCTACTGATTCCTCTAACAAACAATTTATTTATGGTTTAACCACAAACTAAGTCCCTCTTGGGTCAGTGAGAGGGTAAGGCCCCTTGTTCAAGACCCGAAATTAGCACTTAAAAGAATTACACTCATCTTCATACCCTATATGGGAAGGAGTGAACTTCATCTTGTAAAGTTATATTCTCAACTCTTCCTTTAGTCAAGTTATCAAAATGGTAGCCTTATTGAATCAGCAACTCAGACCACTCTCACCTGTATAAATCAAAGGAATGACCTCACAGACAAGAGTCCATAAGTCACTCAAGATTAACATTGAGTCACACATCATCATCCTATGAAATATTAATCTCATGAATTAACGAATTTACAAGGAGAGATTAAATATTTCGTGGTCCGGTCTTATACAAACTCTTTGTATAGGTGTGACGCTCCAAAATTTTAGGTATTTTTTTTCCTCTTTATTAAGTACCCGTTCTTTTAATAAGAAGTTTGGAGAAATTAGAAAAAAAAGGGATTAAATTAATTTATTAATTAATTAATAGGAATATTAAAGGAAAGTTGGGTCTATTAAGTGGTATTCATTTAAGGAAGAGGAAAAGGAAAAGAGGAGATTTAATTTAAATTGGGGAAAAGAGAAGATTTTATTTGGATTGGGAAAGGAAAAAATTTTATTTTTGTTATTTATAGAGCCTTGGTTTGCGTGCTAGGTTAAAGTAAAACAAAAAAATATATATATTTTTCTCTCTCCCTCTCTCCCCCTCCTGATTTTCTTCTTCCCTCAAGCAAGCCGCCGCCCCCTCTGCTTTGCTCCAAGCCGCCACCTCTGCCCGTACGCGTCACCACCGACGTCACAAGTCTGCCGCTATTGCCGCACACCTACTGCCACCATAGCGAGGTCGCCAACCGCCGCAAGTCCATCTCCCACCTCGCGACCGCTGTCGGCAACCCTTAATGGCTAATTATGTTAATGTATGAGTTTTGGCTATGGAATGTACTATTGCCCTGACTAATGATAGCCAATTATGTTACTGTATGAGTTTTGGCTAGTATATGAAATACTATTGCCCTGACTGATTATGACCAATTATGTTACTATATGAATTTTGACTGGTTATGCTAAGTTATCCTATGTTACTGGAATGTGCTATGGTTATGCCTATTGCGCCCACTGTGTGTTATTGTAACTCACTACGATGGACTGGAAACCCTCTTAATTATGTTAATGACATGTTATGTGATTATTATCCTATTTATCGTGCCCTGTACTCCTAATATGACTATGATTATGACAGGGTGTCTGTAGGCCCCGTACTTGTCATTGGGAGAAGGTAAGTAAGAAGAAACTATGGGACATGTATTGAGTAAAGAAAATTGGCTGAGTTGTGTGAGAGCAAAAATGGCTAAGTGTTGGCCATGTGATGGGTGATTATGCGTTGAGGGTATGTCTAAAGCTTGACAAGAGTTGCCGCTGGTAGGCATGCGTTGAAGAGGGCAGCTCGGCATGGAAGTAGATGTGAAGGAAGAAGGGTGCAATAGGCGTTAGTGGAAGTATGCGTTGAAGGCTACTATGTGCTAGAAGTTGGCATTGATATGCGTTGAGATGGCCTATGCGTTGAAGGTTGGTATGCGTCGGTGCATAGAAAATGGGCTGAGAGGGCCATGTGGTAGTCGGCTATTCGGCGTTGGGCAATCAGTGGCATGGTAAGTTGAGGCTATGTGTTGCCGAAGCCATGCACGGAAAGTTGCGTTGGCTAATTCAAGAAGGAAGATGATGGTAGAGCTGGTAAGTCGGTGATTTATATTGACATATAAGTGAGTGCATTGAATAATTAAACCCTTTTGGACATATTTTCGAACTCAGATTGACTCCATTCTGCAAACAAACAACGAGGAGAGGTGGAAGAAGGTGTTTATATCAAATTCAAGTAGAAACCAGATCATTTTCATGGTGACTTTGAAGCTAGAACTAGAAGTTTGATTGTTGCTGATAAATCTGGACACCAATCGGTGTTTGAAGGAGAGTGAGTTGAGGAAGTTGAAGCTAGGACTAAAATTTTGAGGTTACTAAGTTGATTTAATTCTTAGCAACTTCCATGAAGGATGTTTAAGCTAAATCCGAGCAAAAATGTGTTAATTTCTAGGAGGAAGTAATCAGAGTTGAATTGCTAAACAATTCAAGGCAGTCGAAGTTATTTGGGAATAGTTCTCAAACGAAGACGAGTTATGGTCTAAAATTTTGAGGTAAGTTAGAAAACTCATTACTTTACAAGATTGTAGAAGAGGGGAAGTTCTAATTTTGGCTGTAATATGGTTTTTAGCAAGATAAAGAAAGAGTTAGAAGGGAATGAAGGAAGCAATAGTATCAGGTGTCGTTAAGACAATGGTATCGCTAAGGAGCTCGAGAGTGAGCAGCGGAACGAGTGTCGCTGATAACGCAAAGAGCTTTGTGTCTCACAACTCTCGCGGAAGTCTCGCTGGGTATCGCTCCTTAAGGTAATCTCGCTAGTCTAGTTCACTTTGGTTTCGCTAGTGCAGTACCCAATACTATGATTTCGCTTGTAGTCTCGCTAGTGACATAGAGTATCGCTAGTTATGAATATTTTGGAAAAAGAGAGTCTCAGTGATGGAGTGAAAATGGTATATGTATATGCATACTTAATGATTATGGAGAAGGAGTTCAAAGAAAACCTAATGTGAGAAATGTGTTTTTACAGGCCAAGAAGAGCTCGGAAAAGCATATAACCCGCTCGAGGTCTAAGACAAATCGTGAGTGACTTTCTATTTCATCCAAGAATTATTTCTAACATTGTGCAAGTGAAAACGAGTATGTCATATGAACTCCTGTATGCGTGTTATCTAAATGCAACCCACGGCCGAAGGACCATGTGTGAAGGCCTATGGGGATATGATATATGATACACAGTGCTGAGGGACCATGGGTGAAGACACTTGAGAAATTGATTGAGATGGATTCCAATGCCGAGGGACCTTGTGAGAAGGCATATGGAAAACTAGTACATGATGGCTCGGTGCTGAGGGATGGCTCGGTGCTGAGGGACCACGAGTGAAGGCACTTAAGCAGTGGATTGATTTGGAACTCAGTGCTGAGGGACATCATGAGAAAGCACTTGAAAGTAGAAACGCCGAGGGACGAAATGTGAAGGCGTGTGAATGTATGAATAATGAGAATTGGTTCATGAGGTTAAGTGTGTTGAGCTTTGCTCCGCTACCTCTTGGAAAGATATTTATGTTATATTGTTAAACGGCATGAGTGACCTAGGAATCTGTACTAATAAAATATATAATAGTTATTATGATCAGTATTAACTCAAAGATTTAATTGTAATTGGATAACTTAGTCACTCACTGGGCTTTGGGCTCACGCTTTCTTGTTTATTGTTGTTCGTTTTAGGTAGAGAGCGTGTCCGGGACGCCTAGCCTACAGAAGATCCTCGTCTGGGCTTACTCTGTATTAGTTCTCTGGGATAGTTGTAAATACTCAGTTTATGTACATGTTTTGTCATACATGATCTTTATGGTATAACGAGAGTGGGTTTTGTACTGTGTGCTGAACAAATACCTATTATGATAAATTATGAGTTGAGAAATCTGAATTTAGAAATTATGTTTAACTTATGATGTTTCACTAGCATAAAGCTTTGTATAATTGATCTGACATTGATTTATGTTTCAAGATATATGATGACGACTGTGGGTCGCACCTATTTCTAGGTTAGGAAGGAAATCTGGGAGGGGGTGTGGCAGTGTCCCTCGGGATCACCACCTATGTTTATGTTTCCAATTGTGACCTTCGATATCACTATGTACCTTCAGGTTGCTACCTATGCTTATGCCTATGCCTACGCTTATGATGGGTACACGGGTGCACATGATAAAAGGATAACAACTTCACCTATAGGCCCAATAGTGGGTCTCTTATTGAGTATAATTATTCACCATTTTTTATGTTTTTTTTTCTTCTTAGGTAAGGGACGGGATGGTCAGACGTATGACAAGAGGAACCCGTGACCATGCCATAGGACAGTTATTGTCGCTTCCGCATCTTAGACTAGGACATAAGTATTGACCGGTGAATGTGTAGGGTAGTAGCATTCGTTCATTCATTCGATTATTGATTTATTATTTCCGTGTTTTGATTATTTCTTGAGATTTTGACCAAATTGTCTAAGGGGGACCCCGCTAAAGTATTTAACTTTTCTATATTTGATTTAATAAAATGTCCAAAATTAAGTTATTTAATATTTCTTGGCAGAATTTAAGTAAATTATTTAATGCTGAGCCTCTAAGTTCCAAAGTATTTATGAAATGGTCATGCATAGCATAGCACCCTGTTAGTTGAAAAGTCGGGTCGTTACAATAGGATACTCCACTCACATGTCTCCATGAACGGTTTAGATCAAATCATTTGTAACTATTACAAACTGGGTCGTGTATATTTGAATAGTCTGGTGAATGTAAGAGTAAGTATGATATTGTAAATATGTCATTAATGTGATCGATGATGTTGGGATTGATATCCTAAATCTTGTAGTCTGTAAATTAATATACAAACTATTGGGACCCCATCTTGTAACCATTTCGTCTTTTGTTTTTGTTTTTGAAAATTAAGCCTATAGACACTTCTTCCACCTTTAAATTTATTCCTTTGTTATCTACTTTTTACAAATTGTTCAAAGAAATCAAGCCAAATTTTGAAAACTAAAAAAAAATAGCTTTCAAAAACTTGCTTTTGTTTTTTGAATTTGGCATAGAATTCAACTATTGTACTTAAGAGAGATGCAAATCAATGTAAGAAATAGGGAGGAAATAGGCTTAATTTTAAAAAACAAAAACAAAAAATGAAATGGTTAACAAATGGGGCCTGAATAAATATAGTATTATTTATTTTCAAATAAATAAAGTGTTATTTATTACTTGCTTGACTCAAATCCAATAAACTAACATATAAGGTTATTTAATGTAACTTGAATAGTATATGGTTGACATTAATGGTTGATTTGTGCCCCCCTCAATAAGAGACGTCATGAAGGGAATTGAATCCTAGCAGAAGCGTGTGATCGCATTCTTTGATTTCTTGAAAGAATTAAAAATACAAAAAGTTTAGAAAAGGTTAAACAACATACCTTTGTCGATCTATAATTTCAGTAAAATCTTCTCCTCAAACCGATAATCTTCTTGCAGTCTTCCTTTTCTTAGAGATCTTCTTGCTATGACTCTGGTAAGGATTCAGTTTGTAGGAACCGTTTCTTGAAAGAATGAGAAGAATTTTCTTAGAACCTTTCTAAGAAAATTGGAAGAATTCCTAAAGGGAGAGTTTTAGAGTAATCGTAGAGATTATTCTTCTAGAGAGGTGTGTTCTATAAGGGCTCCCAAAGACCCTATTTATAGAAGTCTATAGGTTACTCCTAATAACCTCTTTGCAGAAATTTTAAATTAAATATTTAATAATATCCAATATTAATAAATATTTATCCAAATAATATCTCATATTAAATAGTTTAAAATATTAAATCTTATTTAAATATTTATTTTCTGTAGAATCTTTAATTTGAATCTCATAAATTAAATAATTAATTATTTGAATCCAATTCAAATTAATTAATCAATTCTCCCTCTATTTATTCATATGAATTTCATCCAAATAACTAATTAATTATTTGAATCATATTCAAATAAATTAATTCTCCATATTATAAAGTTATAGTTTGAATCTTATTCAAATAAACTTTATAATAAATCATGTAATTCATTGTATCAAACATAATTAATATTTTCCCTCATAAATTTGATACATTTCAAATTTTTCTTTCAACATAGTTGATCCTTGTTGGTCCGTGGTGAGCTAGCAAGAAGACCTTATGGACCTACAGATTATAAGCTTCAATGATCCAAGATTTAATTAAACTCTTTAATTAAATTAATCTTCATTCGTTAACTATAGGAAAACCAATATAGACTCGTAGTTGAACTCTTATGCACTGTAGGACAAGTTGTATCCATAGATAATCAGTATAAGCAAGTCGATCCTTTACGAGTTGTTCATAATTATAGCTAGGTCAAATATACGTTCTACCCTTATAATTACCTCTTATCCTTAAGTACCACTGATTTCTCTAATGAACAATTTGTTTATGATCTAGCCATAAACTAAGTCTCTCTCAAGCTAATGAGAGGGTGGGGCTCCTTGTTCAAAACCCGAAATCATCACTTAAGGGAACTACTCATCTACTTACCCTATCTAGGAAGGAGTAAATTCCATCTTGTGAAGTTATGTTCCCAGCTCCTCATTTAGTCAAATCCCCAAAATGGTAAGCTTGTTGAGTCGGCAACTCAGGCCACTCTCACCCATACAAATCAAAGAACCGACCTTACAAACACAAGTTCATAAGTCACTCAAGATTAAGATCGAGTTGCACATGATCATCCTATGAAATATCAATCTTCTTAATATAAATATTAAATATCAAAGCATTTAAAATTACATTTATTGTTAAACTACAAGTTTAGTCCCTATATTTTGAGCATTTTAACTAATAAATTCCTTAACTTTCAATTTTGAACATAGTCTCTTAAAAATGTCTAATAAATGTATATAAAGTATTGCACTTTTATATCTAATAGATATTAGAAATATTAAAAATGTTTTAAAACAAATTGTCTTATAAGAAAAAAAAAAAAAATAGTTTTATGTCTATTTGGACCTTAATTTTTAGATTTTGTAAATAATTGATACATTAATTTTGAAAAGATGTTTAATTGTATATATTAAGTACATATAACATTTATTTTTAACATTTTCAAATATGTAAGACACTTATTAGATGCAAAATTCATATTTTAAGAATCTATTAAACACAAAAATGGAAAAATTGAGGGACCCATTAAACATTTTTGTAAAGTTTAGAAACTATATATAAACACAAATTTAGAAGCTCAAACTAATCCTATCACGATATGTAATTGTGCCCTCCTCACAAAAAGTTCTTGATCCGCCACTAGTTGACATACAAGTGAATTATATTCAATTAGTAACCTAAAAGCTCTATAGTATATGGATAATTCTTATCCTGGTAACATTATAGATACAACCCACTTTGTAAGTGTTACAAATAATTTGATTTAAATCGTTCTTGTGTAGATATGTGAGTGAGGGTATCCTATACAATAAAATTGTATAAGATCAAACCACGAAATAATAATTTCTCTTTGTAACACCGTCAACTGCAGATATTAATATTTCAAATGATGACCATGTACCTCAATCTGAATCCTATGAGAGTTATGGACTCCTCATGAGGGTCGTTCTTTGATTTATGTGGGTGAGAGTGGCCTTAGTTGCCGACTCAATATGCCTACCATTTTGAAGTCGATACCGAGTGAGGAGCTGGGAACATAGCTTCACAAGATGGAATTTGCTCCTTCTTGCCTCTAAGGTAAGCATATAGGTTGTTCCCTTAAGTGTTGACACTAGGACTTGAACAATGAAACATCACCCTCTCACTAGCCCAAGAGAATCTTTATTTATGGTTGGACCATAAATAATTTGTTTATTAGAGGGTTAGTGGTACTTAAGGAGCAAGAGGTAATCACAGGGGTCAAATAGTAATTTGACCCAACTGTAATTACGAAAAACTTGTGAAAGATAGACTTACTTGTAATGGTCATATCCATAGACACAATACATTCTGCAGTGCATAGGAGTACAACTATAAGTCTTTATTGGAGTTTCTCATAGTTAATGAATGAAGATTAATATAGTTAAAAAGTTTAATTAATTAATCTCGTATCATTGGAGCTTATAATCTGTAAGTCTATTAGGCACCCCTGCTAGCTCACTACGGAATAACAAGGACTAAAGTTTGAAAGAATAATTTGAATTGTTCAAATTAGCTAAGGAAAATATATGTATTAATTGTATATGATATAATTAATATAAAGTATAATGTATAATGGTACATTATAAAAATATAGTTAATTTTAAATATGATTTATAATAATAACTATATATCATTTAGAAAAATCAATATATTTAAATGTGACTTAAATATTAAATTAATATAAATAGGATTTATATTAAAACTATAGGTCATAAATAATACAAATTAGATTCATATTAAAACTGTGTTTGGGTGAGGATATGAGTTGAGATATGAAGTCAACTCATTGTTTGGGAGGCTAATTTTGTATGTCACCGATTTTATATCATGTCCACCAATAGTGCACTCAGCCCTCATCACCAACAACCATCTCCTCCGACGACCAATTTCTACAACCACCTTCGACGGACAACTCCGATAACTACCGAGCGCAACCAACTCCAACAACATTCAATCACCACTATTGACAGTCAACTCCAACGACCTCCGACGACGACCACTCCATCAACTCCGACGACCATTATTTTAAGTTATGACTATTACAAATTTGAGCTTTGTTAATACATGAGCTTTTTATTTTGTTGGCGCTTGTGACAAAAAATCGTTAATAAAACCTTAATTTAAAGCTTAAAAATAACTATTAATTTTAAAAAAATCATATAAAACATTAATATGTTATATTTAAGTTGACAGACAAAATTGACAATAAAAACACCTTTCTTGACACAAAAGTACCTAAGTTTCGTCAAAACGTTGAAGTCTTAGTTTCTTTTGTTAGTTCATAGTATTTTATAGTCGTTATTTATAGTAATTTAACATTAATAAAATCACTTTTATCATATAAGAAATCAAACAATTTGTATGTAAAAACACTTTTGAGAACAAATTGTCAGACATATGAGTGTTTTTATTTAAATTTTTTTTTGTCAAAAATATTAAATTTGTTTTTTTAAAAAAACCTTAACTAAGTGCACAAATTTGTAAAATTTGTTTAATTTTCTTTTAAAAATTTTGAAATGCATGATCCAAATGTAAACCTTAAACCTCCTTTCTCAAAACTCCCAACAATACATGTGTGCTTAAAAAAACAATAAAATAAAGTGCAAACTATAGTTTATTAAAAAAATATATATGTAAATTAAGGGGTTAAGTTGTAAAATTTGGTAAATTGTAATGTTTGGTGAGGTTTGGGTGGATTTAAGGGAATTTTTGGAATTTGGCAAGAGATAATTTATCTTGGGAAAAAAAAGGGATAAATAAAGGATAACAAAATAAAATAAGGAAAAGGAGATTTTATTTTTACTGGGGGAAGGAAAAGGAGATTTTATTTTTACTGGGGGAAGGAAAAGGAGATTTTATTTTGTTGGGGCAAGGAAGAAGAGATTATATTTTATTTTAGGAAAAGTAAAAGGTGAAATTATTGGAAAGAGGGATTAGGGTTTATTATAAATAAACTTTTCTCGTCTTGCGTGCAGAGAAAGAAAGAAAAAGAGAACATAGTCTCTGCATTCACGAGTCCTCGCCGCCTCCAACGTTCCTTCTTCCTCGTGCATGCGTTCTCGCCGCGCCAGCTTCTCATTCTCCCTCTACGTTTACGCGTCAGTTGCCGCGCTAGCCTTTCCGTCCTCTGCGTTCGCGTTTTCAGTCGCCGCGCCAGCTTCCTTTTTCCTCTGCGTTCACGCGTCAGTCGCCGCGCTAGCCTTTCTTTCCTCTGCGTTCGCGTTTTCAGTCGCCGCACTAGCTTCCTTCTTCCTCTGCGTTCACTCGTTAGTCGCTGCGCCAGTTTCCTTCTTTCGCCGCGTTCACGCGTTTTCACCGCCTTCTACGCTCTTCTCCTTTTTCTGCGTCCGCGATTAGACCATCCTTTGGATAAAAGGACTCTCTTGAGCTAACTTTGGTTTCGTTTATGGGCTAGGACAATGATTAACTCAAGTTAGGGACTTTGCTTCCAATCTTATCCAGGATCTTTGCAAGGACTTATGGTGCATTTAGCAATTTTGGACCCAGACTCAAGGTAAGTAGTCTTACTACCTAAACAGCCCTCGGGCCATATGTGTAGTCGCCATGGTATAGTAAGGTTCTAGAGCCACTTATGAGATACTGTGCTTGTATGCGTTTTTCAATGTCTTAAAGTATATGTGCCTGTTAGTATATGAACCCATGCTGTTAAATATTTATGAACCTTACTGTTAGTGTATAGATTCATGTGATGAAATGATTGTGAAGTTTATTGACCATGTACGATGAGTAGTAATGCCCCCCTATGTTGGTTAGGTGTCCACCAGAGATTGTGTTCATTTGGGATCACCAGAGATTGTGTCCCTCCGGGGTCACCAGAGTTAAGTGTCTCCTTCGGGACTCACTAGAGATTTGTGGGCACCAATGACCAACAGTGGGGCGAGTCTAACCATTCACTTATAGAAATATGATGTATGATAGATATGTATGTCTCACATGTTTGATGCACTTATTGGACATAGGTGCCTAGCCTGACCCCGGTAATAGGGTTACTTACTGAGTAATAAAATTACTCATCCTTTCCTCTTATGTTTTTTTCAGGTAAAGGAAGGAACTTGCCGACGAATGACAAAAGGAAATCTTGATGGCATTAGGGGACCTGTAGCAGCTTCCGCCTAATTGTTGCATATTTTCTTTCTATGAACTTTTGTCCAACAGTCCGGTTTGTTTTAAGACTTGTCTCCCTATTTGTTACGCAAAATTTCATCTATGAGTTTCTTTTATTGTTTTACTCAAGGGTGCCCCGAACCAAAAATTTCATTTATTTGCTATTGTGTTGGTTTCTTGGTTGACAACAAGTAAAATTTTTATGAAAATCATGAGTCATTATTTACCATTCTGCATACGTCGTTTTTATGAGTTTGTGCATGCACTGAGTAGCATCATTCGTTCTTTGTGGGTTACGACGGGATTTTAAGATTTGGTTAGGCTGAGACAGTTTTGGTAAGTAGTGTTGATTTTCTTGTAATTTCGTGGTTACCCTTTAATGTTAGTTTTAATTATTGTTACCCATTGAGTTTAGGTTTTAGATTCAAATTTTGAAGGATATTGGAACAGGAAGCAAGCTGTCCAAGTGGGTTAAAGAGTCAATTTTGGTCAGACCCATTGTTTAAAGTATGGAAGAAGATTGGGACTTAGTTGCATTTTGAGTAAGATTATTTGGTTTAATTGTTGAGTAAATTGTATTTGGAATTAGGCCTAAAAGACCTAATTTAAGTTTGGATTTATGTTCTAGGGTATTAATTCAGGGATTTTGTGAGAATTGGCTGCTTGGACTTAATTCTAAGGTAAATATTCTTACTACTAGAACTACCTGCGTGCCAAGTAGTTTAGTTATTAAAACATTTTTGGCTTCTTTGGGTCATCTATGAGATATTTTATTTGCATGTAATTCTTATGACTGCAAAGATATGAGCATGATGATGTTTGTGTGAGAGGCAGTATGAATCTATGTTGTGGTATTTTTATGTATTTTACCAGTTATGCATGTTAGTGATAGTTACCCTCCTACGATGGTTGTGTGGTCACTAGAGATTTGTATTCTTTCGAGATCTCCAATTTGTGTTCCTTCGAGATCACCAGTTTGTGTTCTTTCAGGATCACCAGTTTATGTTCCTTCGGGATCATCAAATTTGTGTTCCTTCGGGATCACCTGAGAATTGTGCTCCTTTGAGATCACTAGAGGTAAGTGTCTCCAACGGGATTCACTAGAGGCTCATGGACACCTTTTGCCAATGGTAGGGTGGGTCTAACCAATCACTCAGATAAGTGAAGTGTGAAAAGTAGATGCATGTCGTACTAGTATGATGCACTGATTGGATATAAGTGTTTAGCATGACTCCAGTAATGGAGTTACTTACTAAGTATTTTATACTAATTCTTTTCATGACTTGTTTTTCAGGTAAGGGAAAGGACACCTTGGTGAATGACGAAAGAAAACCTTGACGGTGCCATTGGGATTAGACTAATGCTTCCGCACGAGACTTCATGTTTTTCTTTCGTTTTAGTACTTGGGATTTTTTATTTAAACTAAAACTATATATGTTTTCCTTTGTTTATTTTTTTCCGACTTTAATGCATTAATGTTTTAGGGTACCCCGACTAAAGGTTTTTGTTTTAAACGACGACGAATTTATTTACCTTATTGGTGTTTCCTCGATTTTTAGTAAAATTATGAAAAAGAGTCTTTTAAGATGTATGCATGCATATAGTGACGACCTAGTTCAAGTCTTAGGAAGTCGGGTCGTTACAGTGTTGGTGTTCATGAGTTCGTGATGAGAAGGAAAAACTACCTAGAAGCCATACTTCAAAGGTAGTGTATTGTTTTCTCTTAATCATTTTAAAGCATGTTAGTTTTAATTCTTTATCTAATTCTCTGTTTTGTTCTCCGTAATTTTAAGTTTTCTATAATGAAAATATTGGCACAAGGCGATCATTTGCTTTCGTTTAGGATTCAATTCCTTCAGGCATATGTATTAACATTTACTTTCCATTTGGGCTTGTTTTGACATGACTACTTAACATACCCAAATTTGGAAATGTCATAAACTAATTTTACAACATCTCCATAATCCAAAATTGTTTCTCCAACAGTTTTGGAGGACATAATGTTCATACAACAATCTCTATTGCAAGTCCTAACTAGAGCCTGCCAACAAAGTAATTTTTAAACGATGAGACCATGTCTAACAAAATACTCATCATTAATATGACCAAGCTAATGAGATAATTTTCTCCTATTGTAGGATAATTTCACCCAAATTGTATGTAATGCTCAAAGATGGAATACATTCTCATCTCATCTTTATCAATTAGGCATAGTACAAAAGGTTTCTTGTACATGTTGTTTGCACGAGATTTTCGAAGAAATTTGTTTCGTGGAGTTGAACTTAAATCGATGTAGCTTTGGTGCGGATGTGATTCTCTCTCAGCTGGTTGGATACGCTTAATGTATAGAAGCGGAACATGTAGATGCTCTTGAAGTTGCAGCCGTGGAAGAATGTTTATATTCTAAAGAACTTTAGTCTTCAAGTATGATTTAGCTTCAAGAGTTACAGAGTCTTCTAATTGTAGGGAGAATTCTGATAGTGCCTAAAAGGTGCTACTTTCCTCAGCTTAATCAGGACTCATTCTAGGATTTTACACATTTATTCCTATGATTTTATAGGTTTTGAGCACTAAGAGGTAGAATTGACCCACAAAGCCAAAATGGAACAAAAACTAATGAAATCAGAGTTCCAGGGCATCAACCAATTGAAGAAAGAAGAAAAAATAGCAAAATGGACAAGTTGCCTAGCGCCTGGCAACTCCTTAGCGCTGCACTAGGCGCTTGCAACCTAAGAGCAACTCTCCAGCAAACGCCTAGGCGCTCTGGAGATTGATGAACATGGACACGCGCGCACGCTGATGCGCACTTTCTGTGTTACCGTAAATGTATGGGTCAAGCTATAATATAAGAGGTTACGATAAGCCATAGAGTCAATCCGCTCTAAAATCCTAAATGGCCCAATGACACGTAGACTTAACTTCCCCTTCCTTCCAAACCTCATAACACCTTTTATAGGTGCCACTTTCAGGAACACTTTATCCCTCACCACAACTCCAGGTCTCGTCGTCTCACATTAGTGTAACTTTTCTATCTGCTCTGTGATGTTTGCATGCAAGCTCTAACTTTTCTGTCTTCTGGGTAGCCTCATTCATAGTCTACACACTCAGGCCCTAACAATTTTCGTTCTCCAACTTCATCCTAGTAAATTGGAGATCTGCAACTCATCTCATCTTCAAATGGCGCCATGCCACTAATGGTTTGGTAAATGTTATTATAAGCAAACTCTATGTTAGGAGTCCCAACTTCCGAGAAAATTAATGCGCAAGTGCACAACATATCCTCCAGAGTTTGGTTTAACGCTCGGGTTGACCATCATTCTATGGGTGGAAAGCTGAACAAAATTCCAATTGAAAACTTAACACTTTCTAGAGATACTTCCAAAAATTGGATGTTAAATGACAGTCTCTAACTGACATAACTAAAATTGGCACCACACGAAGTGTGAAAACCTCTTTCATATAAAACTAGGAAACTTAAAATGCTGAACATCAACAGTACTTTAACTTACTCACTCTGAGAACCTTTGTGAGCTCAGGAAATCGTACTCTTTAGAAACATGTATTTGAACTGATCGAGCTAGCAGAAGAAAATCTTCATAAGTGCAACAAAACAATTGGCCATACTCTATTCAACATAGTCCTAAGATGCATAATAAGGAAAAAGAATAAAAGGAGTACTGGGCTCTTCTTTGTATTTTGGTGAGGGAATTAGGTTGAGAGAAGAAATTTCTTGAGAATTTTTACACAGAACCTTTCTGTATTTTTCACACACATCGAATCTCAAAAAGGATAGAAGCCTAAATTTGGTTGATTTGAATTTGGGATAAATTTTGGAATTTGATCAAATTTTAATGTGAGAAATTTGGGTCATATCTTCAATTTAATTTGACTTAAGGATAAAAGAATTTTTGATGTTTTTAAGTTGAGATAAAATTTGGAATATGACCAAATTTTAATTTGAGATAAATTTGAGGTATTATCCACTATTCTGACTTGGAGATAAAAGTATAAACTTGATGATTTGAAATTGGGGTAAAATTTGAAATACGACCAAATTTTAATTTGGGATAAATTTAAAAATTTTATTCACAATTTAATTTGGCTTGGAGATAAAAGTTTAATAGCATGAATTTAGGAATGGAATCCAAATCCAATTAGATTTCCTTATTTGAAAAGATTTTACTAGGAAATCTAAATCAATAAAGATTTGAATCCACCTAGGACGAGCCATAGTTTTACTCATTTGATCCAAGTCAAAATATTTGAGGTAATTTTTTTCCTTTTTTTTTTCAACGATAATGTTTCAGCTTTCTTTCTACTTTACCAATCTTCTCTCCATATAGATCACAATGCTATTGCCAAAATTAGAAAAAATGTTTAAACACCTCATGCTTTTTAAAGAAGGTGGGTCCGTTTCCTTTGTTGTTTTCTTTTATGCAAAGATGTCCACTTTCCCCACGGTGACAGGGCCCTGCGGGGACCAACCCCGAACAAGGCGGGGATTCCTCGTCTAAACAAGGAACGGGAGAGGGAGTGGGGAAAAAAGTTCCCCAAAAGCTAAATGGGGAGGGGACGGGGAATGCGTTCCCTCCCCCTGTCCCCAACCCTGCCCCCGCCCCCGCCCTGTTAGCCTTCTTTTTTATACTTATTATAATAATTTAATGTTATGCTATTCATTTTTATTGTATAAATATTATATTTAATTTTTAAAATTTATTATTTAATGGTCAAAATAATGAATATGTTTGAATTAGTATATAAAAAAATATGTTTAGTTCTTCTCTTTAAATTCTAATTGTCCATGGGAAACTAATTATAAAAAAACTAATCATTTAATTAAGATTTTTACATAATAGATTTATGTTAGTTGATTTTTTTATTAAAAAAAAAAACAAACAGGAAAAAATTCCCCGTGAATTCCCCGCCCCTATCCACATGGGAAATTTGGCAGGGACAAGGAATGAAATGGGCAATGGGAATGGGGAGCATGGAAGCCATCCCCGACCCCACCCCACCCCGTGGGCATCTCTACTATGCAACATCAATTACTTCTTCTTTTGAGTTTTTTCCCTTTTTCTCTTTTTTTTTTTTTTCAGAGAACATCAGCAGCCCTTGTCGTTGCACACTCTAAGAATGCCACCTTGGACAACGTTGCCAATAACTCTCGAAGGTGTTGATTGTCGGAAACCAAAGCCCTTTTCTGTTCCTTTTTTTTTTTCTAGTAATGTCCTTTCCCTTATCGCTGAACATAGTGTCCTCGGAGGTTGTTTGATATGGTCACCATAGTTCGGTAGATTTAACCAAAGAGGGAGAGAGAAAGACTTAAGAGGGAGAGAAAGAGAGACTGAGGGGTGGTGGCTGCGTGTGCGTGCAAAAGAGACTAAAGAAGAAGAAAAAGAAAAAAGGAATTAGGGTGCTTTTTTAGAATGTTTTTAATTTTTTTTTAACTCACATTTTTCACTTTTTTTTAACTTTTCCTTTCCACATTTTTTTTTCTTTCCTTTTCTTTTTTCTATTCTTTTCCTTTTGTGGTTGTGTAATCTATAAGAGTGGTCAAGCGCCTTTGCCATCATTAACTTAACCATCAGCAACCCCACTCCTGCTAGATATCTTCCTTTATGGTTGTGTAATATCTAGGAATGGTCAGGCGCTTCAGTTTCACCGTCAGCAACCCTGCTCCTACTAGTTACTTTCCTTTGTGGTTGTGTAACCTATAGGAATAGTCAAACGCTTCAACTTCACCATCATCAGTTTTGCTGTCAACGACTCCAATTTTGCTAGATACCTTCCTTTGTGGTTGTGTAATCTATAGAAACGGTCATCACCATTATCAACTTCGCCGTTAACGATCCCACTCCTACTAGTTACTTTCATTTGTGGTTCTGTAACCTATAAGAACGGTCAAGCACTTCAACAACCCAGGCCATCACATTTATTTTATGCTCTTATTCATTTTAGCAATTTTATATTTTATTTCATCATCTTTTTTTAACTTGACAACTAAACCCCCGTTTTTTTTTCTTTAACGAACACCCTTTTTTCCAATCATGGTGTACTTCACAGAACATTCTGATCCGATGAAAATGTGCTTAATCCTTCTAAACGATGAAGACTAACCTTTAAAGAATGGAACATTCTTCCTATGAGAAAGGTGGTATATAAGGATATTATAGAATCCCAACCTCCCATAAACAATTCTATCTTCTTATCTAAATGGTTCAAAGAGCGGCCTATGAATCTTAATTCATTGTTGCTGCCCTGGCTTTTCGAATCTTCCATATATAACCAAGACTCCAAATGAAAATCTTGAATTAATGTTAGGTTGTCGAATTATAGACAATCAAAAAGTTCATTCTGGGTTCATGCTAAAGATTTATGAAGAATTCTTCTACATTCACTTTTTATTGAGAATGGTTGGAGATCACCGTTTCTTGAAATACGACGATAATTAAGAGGAAGCAACGAAGTCATCCAACTTGGAGATGGAAAAAGCTACAGTGGAACCATTGAACTTGGAGATGGAAAAGCTGCGACAAAAAACATCGTGCTTGGAAATGGAGAAGTTGCGGCGGAACCATCGTACTTGGAGGTGGAGAAGTTGCGACGAAATCATCGAATTTGAGGATGGAGAAACCTTTCCTACAACCCTATTATGTAAAATAGGTTAAACATTAAATTAAGGAGAGAGGAATTAAATACCTTTGAAGACCTTATTACTTGAAAATCTTCTTCAAGTCTTCTAATAACGAACAATAATACTCAATTCGTACTGGACTCCTCCAAAAAGCCTTTCCGGTATTCTCTGACAAGAACCTCACTTATTGGAATGGTTTAATTGAAAAAGATAGAGGAATTTTGAGTACAGAGAATTTTTTTTTTTTTTTTTTTTTTTTTTTTTTT
>QLSR01000420.1:242329-259685 GCA_031780015.1 Citrullus colocynthis | reverse complement strand
AAAATTTTTTTTTTTTTTTTTTTTTTTTTTTTGTAGTTTTTGAAGATTGAGAATTCTTTGAGAGAGTAATCTTCTGTTGAGTGAAAATTATCCCTCGGCAGAAATGCAGAGTTAGGATATAACACGAGAGGGAGTTGTAACTCCCTCTCTCCACTCACTCACTCTCCTAAATTAAAGGGAGTGGGTTAATTAAATAAATTAATTAAATTAAATTAAATTAATTAACTAATTAATTAATTTATTAATATTTAATATTTAATTGACCATTTTAATTATATTCAAATGTGCATTCCTCTCATAGTGTAACAACCCGACTTTTCAACTAACAAGCCGCTGTGTGACCATGTCATAAATACTTTGGAACTTAGAGGCTCAGCATTAAATAATTTACTTAAATTATGCCAAGCAATATTAAATAACTTAAATTCGGACATTTTATTAAATCAAATATAGAAAAGTTAAACACTTTAACGGGGTTCCCCTTAGACAATTTGGCCAAAATCTCAAGAAATAATCAAAACAATGGAAATAATAAGTCAATACTCGAATAAATGAACGAATGCTATTACCCTACACATCCACCGGTCAATACTTTATGTCCCAATCTAAGATGTGGAAGCGACAACAACTGTCTAATGGCATGGTCACGGATTCCTCTTGTCATACGCCTGGCCATCCCGTCCCTTACTTGAGGAAAAAAAAACATAGGAAAGGGTGAGTAATTATACTCAGTAAGAGACCCACTACTGGGCTTATGGGTGAAGTTGTTATCCTTTTGTAGGTGCACCCGTGTACCCATCATAGGCGTAGGCATAGGCATAAGCATAGGTAGCGGCCCGAAGGTACGCAATGATCTCAAAGTTCACAGTTGGAAACATAAATATAGGTAGTGGTCCCGAGGGACACCCTGTCATAATCATATTCACATTAAGGGTACAGGGCACCGCTCTAATGAGTGCAGACCAATACACTATGAATTTAGGGTTTACCATGGGTAACTAGGTCTAGAGCATGATCATCCAACATATAGATTGGATCGCTAATGGAGTCATCTACTCCACCTCCAAGGCCTTCGTCCAACCGTATCCGTTCTTTTTGCGGATTAGTCCAATTAAGACCTTCAGTCTCTCCATCTTCAATTCAGGAGTCTTCTACTTTGTCCTCATCAACCTACTGTCTTAGGTCGTCGTTCTTGAAAAAAGATTTGTTCCTCGCCCAGAGATCAAAACCTATTTTCAAAAATCAATTATCATCCATAACCTTATCATAGAACCCGAATACGAGAGTCTTACTCTTGAAGAAACTATTTCAAAAAAATTTCCTCAGGGATTCAATTTTTTGCTTGAAGAGCTCAGAATAACAAAAAAATACTATAAGTTTATATTGGTCGACACAAAGTCGGTTGAAATTACTCATATACCTGACACAAAGGATCCATCTAGGATCGCATATTCAAAATTCAAATTTTTTAAAGCCATTAACCCAACACACTAGGATCAAGGCATTTTCATCGAGATCATTTTCAAAACCATTTGTTCCTCAAACATACTCGTATCCAGACTACATAAAAGCTTGGTATAGAGTTATGTGGTTTTCGATTAGGAACCATTCATGGTTCATTTCTTTTTGCCTAAACGCACACAAGATCAATTTTCCCTTATGGTTTATTCGATGGTGGAAGAATTTCGGCTTAACCGATGATATTCTACTAAGTCCCTTCAAGAATCATATTTTTATTTTTCAAGAACAATCAGATAAGCACTTGAAAAGTGCTTTCTATTCTCTCAAATTAAGGGAGTTTATATTAGGTTTCACTTGTTTGCTAGTGGTTTTCAGGTTAAAACGAGGAAAATTAGAAGAAAAGACTAAAAGATCAAAACCGAGCAAGAATACCGCGAAAAAGAGCTGAAAAACCCAAAATGGCAGAAATTGGGGCAGCGCCCCGGCGCTAAAACCCGAGAGCTAACACTCAGATCGCAGCCCTAGCGCCGCAGCGCTCTCCAATAGCGTCGCGGCGCTGTCCCAGATTTTTCAATAGCGCCGCGGCGCCAGTTTTCCTTAAATGAAAAATTGTTATTTTTAGTAAATTTTTGGGCGGCCAAACTCTATAAATTTGGGGGTTTCCAGCAGCCCTAGGCATAAAAATCAAATCAAGTAAGTGCAGACCTAAAGAGGCACAAAAAGGAGAGAATTGAGTGAGAGTTCAAAGAGTGAGTTAGTTGCAAGGAAGAGGAAAAGAGTTCGAGATAGTCGTGGTGCCCTTCGAATTCCGACGTGAGAGCCAAGGAGATTGTGACGGTGCTACCTCAATCAAGAGCCTCTTTTCAGTAGAGTTTCCCTTTCTTTACACTATTTCTTTGTTTATTTTGCTCAAACATGTTGCTTCAAGCTATGAGTGGCTAAACTCTTTAGTTTTAGGGTTTTGATGATTTGTTTATGAAATTATGTTGATCTTGTAGACTTTCATGGTTTTGTTGGAATGATTATGCTTTTCATTGTTATTGTGTTTAATTCTTGTGGATTGGCCATCTTAACATGTTAGGTTAGATGTATGATTGAGAGATTTTATGTTTAACTTGATCCATAAGAATGAATTGTTGTTAATCTATCACAAGAGTAGTTAGGTTGACAATAAAAGTTGTTAAAGACTATTTTTAATGCCATGTAATTTTGTATTGGTTTTAAGAGATTAATAATCAATCGAGTTGCATGAGAAATTGTTGTTTTTTAGAGAAAATAACTTGGAATTAAGTTTCTATACTTAGGCATATGAATGACAATAAAATCCATGAAATCTATAATATTGCATGATGAAATAAACAAGGATTCATTACCCTAGAACTCTCTGTGTTTCTCACTTTAATACTTTCCTTATTTGATTTATATTTTCCATAACTCATAATTTTCAAATTCAATCCTCAAATAAAATTGACTCAACTCTAGAATAGCTAAGTAACTTAAACCTTCACAATTGGATCTCCAGTGGAACGATATTCGGACTTAACCGTCTTATATTATAACTTGACCCGTACACTTGCGGTTAACACTCAAAGTGCGCATCACAATCCAAAAGAACTCATTTCATAATTCGATGAGATTCTGTTTATATTTCCAAATTCCATGGATAATGCTGGAGTTTCTCTACAACATCTTATCCACAATACAAAATTATTACAAAATTGCTCAAGATAAAATGGGGGGAAAAATACAATTTTCAACATGCCACCATAAAAAGCATGAAAGAATGGTTTGCACAGAATGACTATCTTCAAGACCCCGACATCAAGAGAAACGTCGAGTTTCTCAATGACAAATCCAAACCGTTAGCGGTTTTGGCGCAGACAACATCTGAAGCTAACTTTCAAAAGATCTTAGCCCTCGCGACTTCAAACTCATTGTTGAGCGCATCTCCTCCTCCATCAGAAGAAGCTGAAGAAGAGCTCGAGTATGATCTTGACGATGCATTTCTCGACTAACAACCAATGTGAGCTCCAAATCAATAATAGTTCCTGTTCCAAATATAAACAAAAGGTGTTCATAAGGAATGCTTCAGCAAAGAAGTAATTCCATCAAAAATTTAAAAAACAAAGTATAATGTGCATTTGCATCTCTAGCTTTAAAGTGTGTAGCCTTTGTAAATATTATAGTTTACACTGTAAATAAATTTCTGTTTGCAAAAAAAAAATCGAAGTTAACATTTTTTGAAGCAACAACACCAGCAACGAAGAAGTCTGAAGCTTGAAGACGAAAATTATTGCCTATTCGTCTGCTATAGTTTGGCCATATCTGCAATTTGATGATGTTGTAAGACGAAAATTTTGGTCAGTAATTAGCCTAAAGCAAACAAGTACTTGGATAGATCAATAATCTAACCAACAAGAACAAGACATAAAGCATCTTTAATAAAGCCACTTTATTAAAGAAGAAGAAAAGTTGCTCCAATATTTTGAAATTTCCAAATTATGGTCGACAATATCTTATTTTATCTTTTCTTTTATCTTATCGTATCTTCTTTTTTTCTTATCTTATCTTTTACTTTGCCTTTTATAATTATTATGTTTTGAAATTATTGGGGTCATGTCCCAATAATTCACTTTATTGCTTTTGTCTTTATATTACTTTTCAAAAAGACGAATCATATTAGAGGTTCTATTCTGTCTCATTCGATCTTATCTTTTAATTTACTCAATTTAATTTACGTTTGAATTATAAAAGATTTCCAAGTTGTAATTCTAAGGCACATCGCGAAATATTATCAAGCTAGATCTCTCTTGTAAAGCTTATAATATTTCGACTGCCTTCTCTTTCTAATATCGATCCTAATTCTCTTTGCGGCAAGCATTGAATGATTGCTACCTAAATGATTTATAGTATATGGATAATGTAGGGTGTCTTATCTTGGTAACACTATGGATGTGACTCTTTTTGTAAATGATACAAACGATGTGATTTAAATCATTTGTGTGGAGTTTGTATATACTATACAATGAGTTTGTATAAGACCGGACCACGAAATTATTGATCTCTCGTTTTAACGCCATTGACTAAAGAGATTAATATTTCGTCGGATAACCATATGTAATTTGAAAAGTACTTGAAAAGTGCTTTAGATTGCCTTTAAATTTAGAACTATTATTGCTAGCTATTGTGATTTAACGTGGTTTATCGAGTAAATTTCAAGAAACCAAGTTATAGGAGCAATTGGAGCTTAAATAAGTAAAATTTAGTTCAAAAGACCAATGGAGGCTTTGGGGATAATCATGCAAATAGGAAGCCAAAAGGGGGCCAAAAAGTAAAGGAAAAAGGAGTTGGAGAGTGCATCATCGTTGATCACGACACTAAAACCTAGGAGCTGGGTTTGCACTTGTCACACCCCACCTCTCCCTTGCAGCCCGAGCTGGAGTGTGAGGACAGCAGACACTAACCCTCGATGCTTACCGTCTAACCTTCACCTTTCCTCGAACTATTATGTGCAACTTAGATAAACATGAATAAAACTAATTTATAATACTTGCATAATTATTCATATGATTGTTTACAAATCTGTTTACAGAAAACATGTTTCTAGTTCCTTAATTAAACGGTCGTCTATTGCTAAGTACATACTACTCGTTGGCAGACCTTGACTTCAAATAGCAACGAAAACTTCCCAGTGACTATGTCCTTCTGACCCTCTGACCATCTTGTGCGGTAATGAATCTAGGTCCCAATCACGACTATAATCATCAATGCCTTCTCCCAGTACTTCGACATTGGACTATATTCAGGCTATCCATATGCCTTCTCCATGTCCTTAGGCATTGGGGACTACAATCTGTCCATCGATGCCTTCGTACAATTCTTTAGCATCGAAATTAGTATATAAATCCAAGAAGCTCGATATACAAATAATAATTATCCTAGCATGCTTACAACATCATGCTAATAAGCTCGATAAACTAACCTAGATTTCATCATAGCACGTATAATTACAATAATACATACTATCAAATAAAAACTCATAAGTGTGCTATTATTAATTATTCATAAGAAATATAACTACGTTCTCTCGCAAAAAGAAATCAACCACTCACAGTAAAGGTAGTCGACCGACATAAACTTCGAATTTTCCCAACTCCTTTAACCACTTGGAACCTCAAGAGAACCACTCTTTGGACAACAACTCTTTCCTCCAAACTTCCTTCCTCTTCCTCTCCTTCTTTCTTTTCTTTCTCTCTTGGTCTCCACTCTTTTTCTTCTCTCTTTGTCTCCTTTAAAGTGCTCTCGGATGATGAAGAATGGGATGAGAATTCTTTTCCCAAATGATCACTATTTATAGGCAACAACTCATCCATCCCTTCAGCCAAAATTCCCGACAAATCACCACACATATGTCAATTTGCACGTTTTCTTCTTCATGCATCAAAACACATGGATTTTTGCATGAATTTCCAATCATGCAGCTCAACACCTCAATTTTTTAAAGTGTGTAATTCCAAAATTCCACTGCTTAACACAAAAATTCGATCAGAATGAAGAAAATGCATTCTGCCACTTTTCCTGTAAAGCTCTGCAGCTTCAACATTTCCCGTAAAGTTTGTTCGATTCACTTCCTGGTCCGATTTTGGCGATTCGGCAATGATTTCCAATATAGTTTCTCGGTAACTTCCAACAGTTCGGCTTCCCGTCTTTGCTTCCTGGTAAGTTCCGCCGATTCAGTCTTGGTAAGTTTCACCAGTTTAACTCCTCAAAGTTGGTTCCAGGTAAGTTCCTCTTTTTTGGTAACCTCTGTTTCCCGGTAACTTGACTTCCCGTAAAGATTCGTTGACTTTTCCCAGTAAGCTTGACTTTTCCCGTAAACTTCTGTCTTCTTTCGAGAAAATTCCTGATGACTTCCAGTGGCATTTTTCATCCTTTAAATGCCTAGTTTACTTCCAAAAAGTCCAATTTACTTCACCAAAATCCAACACTTAACCAAAAATCATCACTTAACCAAATTTTGGCTAACTCCACAAATTTTTTCTACCTTAAAATTCTTCCTAACTTCATCGGCTTATTTTTCAAATTTACACCTTTTATCCTGATTTCTTCTCTTTATAACTCATAAGCAACTAGGTCAAAGGTTTGGGTGTCACAGCGCTCGCATTGAAATGTTGCCTAAGAGCTTATTGCGCCACTTTAAGTGTTAACCGCAAGTGTATGGGTCAGGTTATAATATAAGACGGTAAAGTCCGAATATCGTTCCACTGAGGATCCAATTGTGAGGTTTATGTTACTTAGCTATTACAGAATCGAATCAATTTTATTTGAGGACTGGGATTGAAGTTGTGAATTATGGAAAATATAAACTAAATAAGGAAAGCAAATAAAGTAAGAAACACAAGAGTCAAAAAGAGTTCTAGGGGAATGAATCCTTGTTTATTTCATCATGCAATATTCTAAAGTTCATGGATTTTATTGTAATTCATATGCCTAAGTCCAGAAACTTAATTCCAAGTTATTGTCTCTAAAAAACAACCATTTCTCATGCAACTCAATTGATTACTAATCTCTTGAAACCTATACAAATACATAGCAGTAAGAGTAGTCTTTAGCAACTTCCATTGTGAACCTAACTATTCTCATGATAGATTAACAACAATTCATTGTTATAGATCTAGTTAAACATACAATCTCTTAATCATACATCTAACCTAACATGTGAAGATGACTAGTCCACAAGAATTAAACACAATAACAATGAAAAGCATAATCATTCAAACAAAACCATGAAAGTCTACAATATCAACATGACTTCATAAACAATTCATCAAAATCCTACAACTAAAGAGTTTAGCCACTCATAGCTTGAAGCAACATGTTCAAACAATATAAACAAAGAAAGAGTCTAAAGAAAGAGAAACTCTACTGAAAAGAGGCTCTTGATTGAGGTAGCACCGTCACAATCTCCTTGGCTCTCACGTTGGGATCAAACGGCACCATGACCCTCTTGAACTCTTTTCCTCTTCCTTACAGCTAACTCACTCTTTAAGGCTCTTTTATGAACTCTTACTCAATTCTCTCCTTCTTATATCTCTTTTGATCTGTAGATTGATGATTAGGACTGCTGGAAATCCTCCAATTTATAGAGTTGGCCGCCAAAAAAACTTTCCAAAAATACAACATTTTTCATTTAAGAAAATTGGCAATTATGGAAAGACAGCATCGCGGTGTTGCCGCTGTGCTGCGACATATGGCCTCTCAGGAAATAGCGTTGTGGCGCTGCCTTGTTTTTGGCAAACTTGTGTCTTTCATCTCTTTTTCATCGTATTCTGGCTCGGTTTTGATCTTTTGGTCTTCTCTTCTAATTTTCCTCATTTTAACCTAAAAACCACTAGCAAACAAGTGAAATCTAATATAAACTCCCTTAATTTGATAGAATAGAAAGCACTTTTCAAATGCTTTTCAAGAGCATCGCAACGCTTTGAACTATCGTGTAAAAAGAAAAAAGAAAAAAAAAAGGCGTAGCGTCGCGACGCTACCCATGAGCGTAATGATGCTCCGACACAAAAACCTATTTAAAGAGAACAATTTAGCATCCAGGGGGTATCAATTCTTCACGGGTTTTAAACCTAGGTGAAGCATTTTCGTTTGGAAGAGTGAACTGCTCTTGTGATCGATCCTGGACTCAAAGATGAAGGTCAAGAGGTCATGATTGTGAAACAATGACAGTAAAAGGGAGACCAAATTCTTGTTCTTCTAATCTTTTCATTCTTTCTCGTGCTATCATGATGTGTTCTTGTTTAGAAATTGTTATTCCTAAAATCATGTGTAGCTAAACTTCTCAATTCTAGGATGTTGTTGGATTTATGAGTATCTTATGATTGTTTCTTGACATTGGGATTTTTGTAATTGGTTGATTTTTAATCTATCTAGATAAATTTTTTTTTTATTCACTAGCCATTAATCAACTATTATTAGGTTGATTTTCTTGCTTGGAAAAAAGGAATTTTGACAAGAATTGGTAGGTCAAATTATTATTAGATAGTGCATGTAAATGATCGGAAGGTAATAAGAGTTGATAATGAAGGGTCTTAAGGTTGCTCTAGTTTAATCATTAGGAAGGAATTCAATTTGATAAATCGGGGTTGTAAATTTAGACTTCTAGACCCATTCAGCTATAGAATAATTTTGCATGTTAAAAACCTTTTTAGAACTCATAATGAAAGAACAGCTTGGAATCTAAATTCCGTTGAATTGTTAGTTTAATTTCATTCTTTAATCTTTAATTCTAATACCAATTTTTTATTCTTAATTTGCCTAGATAAAATCGATAAGCTAGTAATAATAGATAAGCAAACAAATTTTACACCAATCTTCTTAGTGTTTTTGGGAGAATGCAGAGAAAAAAAAATAGGTTTTTGTTTTTTTAAAGTGAGAGCCCTTCTCCATCTTTTAAAAAATCCCTTTTATAGGATCAATATAGGTTTATCATAATTTTAATATTTCATTTAAAGTAATTAATTATTTGAATCATCTTTAAATATTTTTATTCTCTCATATAACCTATAGTTTTAATATGAATCTCATTCATATTAAACAATTAAAAATTAAATCATATTTAAATATATTAATAATCACGTATTATATAGTTTTAATATGAATTCCATTCCTATTAAATTATTAATTATTTTAATCATATTCAAATGCATTAATTCTCCCATATTATATAGTTTTAATATGAATCTTATTCATAATTAACTATATAATAATGTATCTAACGACATTATTACTAAAACTAATTGTATCTAATATGATGATATTATTTTTTTTTCTTAATTCATCACATTAATGTGAACGTTTCAAATTACTCTTTCAATACCATGATCCTTGTTGACCCATTATGAGCTAACAAGGGAACCTTATGAACCTACAGACAATAAAAGTTATCAAAATAAGAAAACAATCCCCTTATTTATAGAGAATTGGAAAGCAAACTAATCCTAATCCTAACTAATCAAAGAAACTTATCCTAATCAACCAAGGAAACTAATCATAATCCTAATTAATCAATTAAACCAATCTTAAACCTAATCAATTAAGGATTATTTACCTTAATCCTACTACATTATTTAGCCTCCTCCCCTTCCTAGTCTATGTTCTTGATTGTTTTAAGTCTATTTTTATGTTGTGGAGATTTATCTTGGGCATGAGAAGCTTGATCTCAATGTTTAGTGGCTTGGGTAAGTATTTTCTAGCTTAGGTTGAGGAAGAAACTGATTGTATTATGATGTGAGGACTTTGTAATTATGACTTTTGTCTTATGAATGTTTGTGATTCTTGAATTTATGTAAACTTCTGTCTTGGATTATGTTTGGATTGACTTGCATATTTTCATTACTTTGCTAGTAGTTGACTCATAATTCGTGCCATTTAGTTATATGGTCATTTTTAGTAGCACAAATCAAAGCATGCTTGTATATAAAATCATAAACTATTTATGATGGTCCTTTTACAACATTGCATGGTTGGTTAATTCAAGGATGAAATCGGTTAGACTACTTAAGCACTACTTAGTAACTAATCATCTTAGCTTTTTCCTTAATCTTAATGCAAGTGCGAGATGTTTATGGACCATGTCGTGCCCAATTGATTAAGCACTTAGTTTAATTAAGCATCTTGATTAATGTACTAGGGCACTTGTCACAGTACTATTGGGCAAGTTGGCTAAGCGCTGCATGCACTTTGAAACCCGAAAACTTTGACCTAGTAACTTAGATGACATAAAGAGAAGAAACTAGAGAAAATAAGGGAGAACTTGAATGCAAGCCTGTAAGAGGGTTCTATGCATTGAAGGAATGATAGAGAGAAAAGAGTTTGAACAAACTTGAGTTTTGAGATAAGAATAAGTTATGGATGAGTTTGAGAGAAAACCATAGTAGGTGATTTTTTGAGTTTTGGTCTACAAGGAGGTAAATAGATTAAGAAATTTTCTAAGTGCCACAACTATGCTTGGAAAACCTTGGTATTGACGCATAGACCTAGGAAAGGAAGGAAAATTTCACTAAGTGCTAAAGAAGGTTGAGTTTGTAGCATAGTTGGAAGCTAGTTGTGATTAGAACACATCTTTTTGGGAAAAATCATTATGTTGGACGCATGGGATATAAGGTCAACACAAGGTTGAACACTTTTGGGGAGGATTTTGACTTAGTGTTGAGGTATTGAAAGGAATCCTAAGTCATAGAGAGGAGGGTTGAACGCATGGTTCATTATTGGAAAAGGAATTTTATCAATTCTAAAAGTTGAACGCATAGGGCATACTCTAGGAAAGTTTTAGCTAAGTGTTGGACGACTTTGATAGTTGAGAAGCAAGCCCTAAGGAAGAAAGGGAAGGGTTGGACGCATACTCAATAGGTTGAGGGGAAAAATGGTTAAGTGTTGGGTGATTAGAGTTGGAAGCAAGGTAATTGTGTGTAAGGAAGAAGGTGAGGAACGCAAAGGCTTGGAAGAGTGCACTATACTACATAAAGAAGTTAACAGCAAGTCCATGAAAGTGTATGGAGAAGACTTAGATGCATGACCTTAGGATTAGGTCATGTTGAACACATGCTTGATGTTAGGAAAAGAAAATTGGCTAAGAATAAGAAGGTTGGAGGAAGAAAAGAGAGAAAAAGAGATCATACCCTAAAAACTACAGGGTAGAGGCATAGGAGGGAGTGAGTTGGACGCATGGATCATCTCCCAGGCCTAGGATGGATGCATAGTAGGGAAGAAAAATGTGCTAAGTGGCTTCATTTGAGTCTAACACATCATAAGTAAGAGGTGTCGTGATGCATGGCTAAGACATCATGCAAAGAGACTTGTGGAGCAAGTATGTCTTGATGCATGTTGAAGTATGCATGAAGGGAGCCAAGTGTGGGTTTAAGTGTCAACTTATGGAGAAAGATTAGATGACAAAACTTGTCTTTCAACTCCTATAAATAGGTTGAGAAGTCACTTGTTCATTCACTCAAAAATGATTCCAAAACTCATTTGAGAAGAGTTGAAAGCCTTTTGAGGAAGTCTAGGCGTCCAGACTTTGCGTTTAAGAAGGAGGTTGTGTCCATCAAAGTGTATCCCTACGCCTAGAATATCAACCTTGCGTCCAACTAAGTAAAGTGGTGAGTTTAAGTGCTGATCCGTGTCCAAAAAGAAATTGTCCTGCGTCCAAAGGAGGTGCTTTGTGTCACACCCCCTCCCAGGCTACCCTACTCAACCCGAGAAGAGATGTGAAGACAGCAAGCATCACCCTTTTTGTGATATTCACTGCCTAATTGTACCTGAATAACCTATGAGACTATAACATACATATTCACTTACAAATCCAGAACCATAAAGGCCTGTATTATTACAATTAAACTTTCAACATATTCACAACATATTTGCACAATAACCCGTCTCACATCCCAACTATTATGTAATGAGGTCTACATGCCATCTATACAAGGTTACATACACGTACAATGACTCAAATATGTCTTTTTCCTGATATCTCGAAGCTTAGGCAAGGCGACCTGGAGTAGGCTAAGCATCGGGAACGTCCTCGCTACCTGGGAGGAAAAGAAAACATGGAAAGCGTGAGCTAAAAGCCCTATGAGTGACTAATTTTGTAAAACCATCTTTTGTTCGAAAACAGGCGTGTTACAATCAATATAACACCATATACGTAAACGTGATTCAAATAATCATTTCTGTAAAATCATAATTTTCAACAACGTAATCAAATCACATATGTTCATGCCAGAATGATCGTACACGAAATCAGTTCGTTCTTAAAATTTTCCCTTAGTCAGGGTGGAGCAAGACTCAACGCACCCGACGTTGATCCTTAGTTGAGGCGGAGTAAAACTCAACGCACTCAATGTCGATAACAACCTTAGTTAGGGTGGAGCAAGACTCAACACACCCAACGTCACAACCTCTATGTCCACATAGGAATATCGCGGGTTGCCCAAGTACCTTCTACGAGTCCTTCAATACTGGGTCCCGGGGAAACTCACATGCCTTCTCATGTCCTTCAGCATTGAGCCTCCTCTAAAACATTTTAGAAACCAATATTTTACATAAATAGTTCACATGAAAATCTTTCATGAAAAATCAGATATTTCACGATAAACAACATTTCACAACATGCCATTCAACATCTTATAGCAAACGGATAAAACATACCTTGTGAACAATATCATCAAACATCATGCTTTCCAAGAAAACAGTTCATCCCAAAGTCATATCTCATAAGAAAACCAAACTAAACATTTTCAATAAATTTCGTTTTCAAAGGAAGAAAAGGGTCACTCACAACTTGTCGTTAGGCCCTGAGCGGATTATACGCCTTTCCGAGCTTTTCTTGGCCTGTAAATACACATTCCTCACATTACGCTTTCCTTAAACTTCCTTTACATGATCATTAAATATGCATACTTAAACTCTAATCATGATTCATCACCGAGACTCCCTTTTTTTCCCCAAGTAAACATATTAAGCGAGATTTTATGTCATTAGCGAGATTACCAGCGAGATTTCACCTTACTAGCGGGATTACTTGCGAAATTACACAACAGGTACACGACATTAGCGCCACCAGAATAAGCGAGACTAGCGAGATTACCTGAGGAGTGACACCTAGCGAGAGTCAGCGAGATTTGTCTAGCTACTCACTCTCCAATTTCTCAGCGACACCAGCTTCTTAACAACACCCGACAGCAGAGTTTCATCCTTTTCTTTTTCTTCTCACTTCTGTCAGTTAAAAGTCATATTTCTAGTCAGATTTAGAACTTCTTTCCTTCTACAAACTTGTAGAGAAATATATTTTCTAGCTTACCTCAAATTTTCGTGGCTTAACTCGTCCTTGTTCATCACATATTCCAAGATTTCTCCGCGCTACTCCAGATTGCATAAAAATTCCGAATCAGTAACTTCCAGCTAAAGGTTTACATGTTTCTTTTCCATTTCAACTCAGGCATCCTTCATAAAAGTTGTTCAAAATTGACTTAACTTACTAACCTTAAAATTTCAGCCCAAAATTCGATCTCTTCAGCTCGATATTCACCAAACATCAAACCTGGTTTAAACTATGCGACAGCAGATGAAGCTTCTGTTTCAGCTTCAATTTTACCATGAAACCGTTCAAAACCTTGCACGAACTTGCCCTAGAACTCTTCTTCAACCTCTCCACGATGTGCACCTGAAAGATAGCATAGAAATGAGTTTAGAAATAAAGAGAAATAAGTTGGCAAAGTTTTCCCTTCATAAAAATTAATAACCGACTTCTCTTCCCTTCTTTATCTTCTCTTCTTTTTTTTTTTTTTTTTAATTTCCCTTTTTTGTCTTCTTTCCCCTTTGTTTTCCTCTTTCTTCTTTGTCTTTTTTTTTTTTTTTTAATTTCCCTTTTTTGTCTTCTTTCCCCTTTGTTTTCCTCTTTCTTCTTTGTCTTTTTTTTTTTTTTTTAATTTCCCTTTTTTGTCTTCTTTCCCCTTTGTTTTCCTCTTTCTTCTTTGTCTTTTTTTTTTTTTTTTAATTTCCCTTTTTTGTCTTCTTTCCCCTTTGTTTTCCTCTTTCTTCTTTGTCTTTTTTTTTTCTTTTTGTATATTTTTATTTAATTTACAAAATAAGATTATTAACATTAATTCCCTTTAAGCTTTTGAACGTGCTTACAAATTAGGTGCTTACACTTTGTGTCTAGGAGGATATTTTTAGGCCTTCCAGAAGAATCTCTAGGGTTTTGAAGGTTTCTCCATTGCTGTTTACTTAGTTCCAAAGGCAGAGGAAGAGTCGAGATGCCTAAATTAAGTTAACTTGTGTTTCAAGCAGGGGAATGAGGCTTTAAAATGCTACAGCTACTTCTCCTGTGAGTGGTTATTAAATAATAGTTTGTTTACTCTATACGATGTTACTTTTAAGTTAATATGCATATCGTTATGGAATTACTATTGTTACCTGTTGCGTCTAAGCTATGATGGAATTTGAGTTATAATGTGTGTTAAGGATCCTAGGCACAAGATGGTCAAATGATCTGAGGATCTAGTTCTGAGCTTGTGTTGGATTTGGAACATCACAAGATGGTCAAGGGGTGCTAGAAATCTAGCTCCTAATCTTGTGAGAAGTATCTCTTGTGAGATGGTCAGAGAACCAACGAGTCTAGCTTCTGATCCCTCAGAGGTAAAGCTATGTGCACATAGAGCTTGGATGAAATTGTTGTGCTAGAGTGTGCTAGCAGAATAGTTCAATACCGAGGTTAAGCAAAGATGGGAGGTTTGAGTATATTTCTGTTATAGTTGTGCCTATTAGTGATTTTATAACCCTTGTTGTGTTTTAAGGGTCGTGTGAACCTTAGTTATTGAAGGAATCGAATTCCGTGTGGAAGTGCGCGTGAATGCATTTACTTTTAATTTATGTTTTGAATTTACAGAAAATACAAAGAAATACATATTTTTAATTAAGCATATTTTATTCTGAAGAAATTCAAGAAGAAATAAAATACCTTTGAATTCTTCTTCAATCTTCTCCAATTCTTCAATGTTTCCACCATCTCTTCAATCATAAACAAGACACGACCACCAAGATCTTCCCCACTATTCTTCGACAAGGAAAAGGTTTGTGGGGACCTCATTTGGGAAAATTGGGAAGAGTTTTTGCAAAGAAACATTTTCTTTGCAACTTTGGAGTGTTGAGAGATTGAGAGGGAATTTTTTTTTTTTTTTTTTTTTTTAAGAGAGGTTGTTCATCCACATAAGAACTTCTCATGAATCATAATTAAATTGATGGAGAAGAGGGAAGTTGATTATGATTAACTTCCCTTTAACCATCCTTTAACTCCCCTAGGAGTTAAAATTTAACTAAAGTTAAATTAAATTAAATTAATTAATCTAATTAATTAATAAAAAATAATTAAATATCATATATTTAATTAATATTACATTTTTTTTAGAAATTAATTAATATTACATTTGAATCATATTCAAATGTATTTCCCTCTCATAACCTATAGTTTAAATATGAATCTCATTTATATTATTTAATATTTGAATCTTATTCAAATATATTATTCTCTCGTATTATAAAGTTTAATTTTGAATCTAATTCAAAATTAATTTTATAATATAATGTATCTACATACATTATATTAATTGTATCATATACAATTAACATTTAATTCCCTTATGATATGAATCTCATTCACATTAATTTAATGTTTGAATCTTATTCGAATATTAATAACCTCATAATATATTGTTCAATTTTGAAACTAATTGTAATGTATCTCTATACATTATATTAATTGTATCTCATACAATTAATGCACATTCCTTTATAATTTGAACAATTCAAATTCTTCCAAAACTAAACATTCCTTATTTTGCCCTTAATGATCTAGTAGGGGGACCTAATGAACCTACAGATTAGAAGCTCCAATTTTACTAGATTAATTAATTAAACTCTTTAATTAAATTAATCAACATTCATCAACTGTGGGTCACTCCACTAAAGACTCACAGTTGCACTCTTCCCACTGTAGACATATTTCTGTGTCCATGGATATAACCAATCAACAGTGAGTAGATCCTTTACAGATTGCTCGTATTTACAGCTAGGTCAAATTACCATTTTACCCCTATAATTATATTTAACTTCTTAAGTCCCACTGATCTTCTAATGAACAACATGTTTATGGTTCTACCATAAACAAAACCCTCTCGGGCCAATGAGAAGGAGGGGCCCCATTGTTCAAGATCCGGAATCAACACTTAAGGGAGCAATTCATCTACTTACCCTAAAGACAGGAAATAGTGAACTTCATCTTGTATAACTATGTTCTCAGCTCCCTACTTGGACAAATCCCTAAAATGGTAGGAACATTGAGTCGGGGAATCTGACCACTCTCATCCATACAGATTAAATGACTGCCCTCATAGGCTCAATTCATAACTCACTCAAGATTAAGGTCAAGTCACCTATGGTCATTCTATGAAATGTTAATCTCTTCAGTCAATAGTGTTATAAAAAGAGATTAATCATTTTGCAGTCAAGTCTTATACAAACACTTTATATAGGATACCCCCACTTACATGTTACCACATTAACGATTTGGATCAAATTTTCTGTAACATTTACAACTCTTGTAGCATTTATAAAGTGGGTCGTATCCGTAGTGTCACCAGGATAAAACACTCAACCTTATCCTTATACTACAGACCATTTAGGTTATTACTTAAACATGATCTACTTGTATGTCAACCACATACATGTTTAAGTTACACAAAATAACCTTGGATTATTCTCTTAATGGATAATTGCATATATAAAATAATCAATTATTCTATTTTAATTATTTATTAACTACGAGGCTTTAGGGCATATATCCCAACAGTTATATGCAAGTCATTCACTGGGCTTTGTGAAGCTCACCCTTTTTCTTTATGTTTTCTTTTCAAGTAGTAGCCGAGTTCCCGTTGTTGTACGAAGTCGAGGCCTGTCGAGATATAATGTTATAATATTTTATAGGTCGGAATTAGTATAAGTTATGGTTGCATTGTCTATAAACAAACTCTATTAACAGTTGTTGTAATAAATAACATTCTTAACAAGGAAATATTAATAATTAGTGTTGTAAAAGGATCCATGTTTCACATCTCTTCCTAGGTTAAAAAGGTAACTCGGGTTGGGGTCTGACATGCACTGCATGATTTTGATGATTATCTTTAGTGTGTGCCAATGAACAACTAAGTACACGGGTGGATCCAAATACTTAATTAAACTGGACTTTTCTCATTCATATAACTCCATTTTAATTCTTGTCATTATTTTTCATGTAATTCTTGCAAACAGACAAACACCCCCCCCCCCCCCCCCCCCCCCCCCC
>QLSR01000420.1:211809-242255 GCA_031780015.1 Citrullus colocynthis | reverse complement strand
AAACCCCCCCCCCCCCCCCCCGCATTACGTTAAGAACTTTTAATCTTATTAGAGTAAAACATAGTGCTCCATGTTAATCAAACCTAGACTACTACTACAGTTTTGGTTAGGTTTAGAGCTTATAAATTTGTTGGAGGTTGTTGAGGATTCAACACTTTATTCCTCCATCAGTCATCCTCAAAATTATGACCCAGATTCTCATTTAATCTTTTTTTATGTACTAAACTCAAATGACATATAAACACAGACTCAGCTTCTACTTGTCAGCTTACATAAGCTAGCTCGAGCTGCAAGAACTTTTGCTAAAATAATGAAGGAACCAGCACCCCCTACACTCTCTCTTAGGCTTGTGCGGCTACCTTCGGGTGTTGAAAAACTCATTGATTCCCGACGCCGAGCTACGAAAAAGGGCCTCGAGTTATCCCAGAACTCTTCCTCCCTCACAGGACGAGCGAAACCTGTAGTTGCCGATCGACTTGGTATTCTCGACGAAGCCTATATATATACCCATATAAAGTGGGGAGACCCCTAAAAGCAACAAGCGAGAATGACTAGGTTGATAGTTGGGTTAAGAAAAGACGAGTATGAAAAGATGTATCGCATAACCGTCCCTGTAAGCAACTGAATTCATTAATTGGAGGGGTAGTTTTAGAGAATAGAGAATGGAGGAATGAGAGTAAGAGGCTATTGAAGAAGAAACGAAAAATAAGAAGAAAAATGAGGACCATAGATTGAAGCACACGAGAAAGAGGAATTGGATGAGGGAGGTGAGAGGTGTAGATAAACGATTGTCATTCATATACTAATTGTAAAAATTAAAATTAAAATATTAAAATTAAAAATAAAAAAAAATAAAAAACCTTTTTTAAAAGTTAACAATACTAATGCAACTTTTCAAATGAGATACTAACAGTTTCTGTTCATATGAAACACTAATGATATTTTTTAATATTTTTGGAAAGTTTAAGGTATTATTCAAACTTTCGAAGTTCGTGAGTATATTTTTTAAACAAATTAGTACTGCGACTTCCTTCAAACGGTAAAAGTATTTTTTAACTTTCTTAAAGTTAAGGATATTATTGAAATGTTTGAAATTAGTTCCTAGATATTTTTTTAAAAAATACAAAGTTAAGGGTACTTTCTATAATTTAACATTTATTTACTTGGACGAGAGAAGTGAAACAGTATTTTCAAAATCCAAACCCATGAAGAAAACACTAAACGAAGCTTTAAATATTTCATTAATTAAGAGAAAAATAAAAACAAAATAAATCACTGAATATTGATAAAGGAAACACAGACCCCCCACACCTTAGAAAAGATTACCAATCTTTACACAGCATATTGAATAATGAATAACGTTTCAGAAGCGAAAATAAGACTTCAAAATGAAAGAGCGTTTCGTCATTTTTTATTCTTCAAATCATACGCATTTTTCATCCTTTTCTTTTTGTTTCTCTTCGCTTTTCTTCGCTTCTTCTGCTGCTGCACTTATTGGCGTTGCCGCTTCCTTCGGTGGCTCCGCCTTCGGCTTCTCCGCTGCCGGAACTTCCACCACCGGAGCAGCTTCCTTCTGTAAAAGGAGGTACAATATTTTGTCTTCTATTCATATCCTTAATAATTTCCTTATTCATGACTCAAAAATCATCACAAATGGTTATCAATATCCATTATTAAGATAAAAATGACATTAAAGTGTACTAAAAAAAAAAAAAAAGATATTAGAGTTGTTTTGATATCACATCTCAACTGGATTATATTGTGATAGATTATGGTATTTTATTTATTATAGCATCTGAAGCTACATTTTTTTTTTCTGCAGCCTATTTAAGTGTTCAATCACAAATTAACAAATTAGCACGTGACAAAATCTTCTTTTATTACTCATAAATTCTCTTCTCTAACTTGTGGGATCCGATTCAATTAGTAGATATAATTCAATAAGAAAATTACATCATAAAATTTCAAACACAAGATCTCCTACTTTAATAAATCATATTGAAGCCTTAAAATATTCAAGCCTATTAAAGCGATTAAGAGTATATACCTCAACGAGCAAGGAGGCGAGAGACGGGGGCTTCTCCTCCTCGACGACAACTTTCTCATTGTCTTCCTTCTTCTTTTCATCGTTTTGATCAACATTCCTTTCCTCTTCCACGACCTTGACTTCCTCGGTATTCTTCACCATGTCATGATCAACGGGTTCAGGTGCAGGGATGGTAGCCATGTCATCGGCCTTGACCTTAGGCTTGGTAGCGCAGGCACCCATGATATATATGTGGGAAAAACAACCGAGGAAGAAAAAGTAAGTTAAGTGAAGTTCTTTCCCTCTTGTTAAGGAGAGAAAGATTTTATTGGAAGAGCAAAAACAGAAGAGAAGGAAGACAAATGAGAGATTTTGAGATTGTAATTGATGTGGTTGGGTAAAGGTTTAGAAGCCATACGAAGGCTTTTTATACTCATAACATTGTTCTTTTTTTGGAAGATGGTTAAGAATATTTAGGAGATGGCAGCTGCTAAATTGGTAAATATTCCTAAACTCAAAATTATTTTGTTTCTTTTACTATATTGGGTGAGCTTAGCTGGCAATTTTCAAGTGAAAAATATTTGGGTGCAACCCAAATAGAAGTTAATTAGCTTCTATCACGTAGATTTTTTTAACAAAATTGATTTTTTTTTTTTCTTACGAAAAGCATCATAAAGGAGCAACCTAGTACATAGGATTAGGTTCAGCCTAAGCTATACTTAATCATTGTCTTTTTCAAAGTTAATTGAAATGACATTATAGTGTAGCCCATTGAAATTCTATAGCGGACTAATCTCTTTCATGGTTAATTAGAGAAATAGTTAAGTCTAAAAAGTCAGTTTTAAAATATAGCAAACCATCAAACCATCTTTTAAAAAATAGCGAACCTGTGAACCAATCAGTCTTTATAATACAGAAAAACACCCCAAATGATAAGATAATCGAAAATATAGTGTATTAAAAAAATCATTTGAACAATCTATAGAAATTGAATTAAAAACGTTCAAAAAAGTGTTTAAAAAAAAAATATTAGATAATCATAAACAAATAATTTTAAAAGAATAAATTAACCAATTTAAAATAAACCATTCTGGAAAAAAATATATTAGACCGTAACATTTTGCTATATTTGAAAATATCCCTAAACAAAAGGGTAATTATTTTAAATGGCAAAACTTCTGAAAATGCTTTCAAATATAGCAAAATATCGTTGTTTACCAATGTTTATCACTAATAGACAGTGACATGTTGCTATATTTGTAAGCATTTTAGCTCATTTTGGTATATTTGAAAATATCCCCAAACAAAATCTGGTTTAAAAAAACAAGATAACAATCAAATTAAACTATTCTGAAAGAGAAAATGCCAACTTAGTTGTTATAAATATTTGACGTATGTATAGATGTCCATAGATAACATATCTCTATTTTTTTTTCATTATCTTCTATGGTTTTCATATCATATAAACTCAATAAATAGTGGTCATTGCGATTTTGAAATATACAATTGAATATATAATACGTTTACTCTCTCCGATTTTTACTCCCTGTTGAGTTCTTGTTTCTTTGTTTTATAACACATTATTGGCACTAGTATCTACCAGTCTGAAGATTGGAGTTAATTCATTGAAAAATACCAACATTGTTGTGGGTGAATTTGGACTTGACGAAATAGGCAAAAACTAAAAGATAAAATGGATTTGATTCAAATAAGTCCAAGTGTCAGCAAATCATTTATCCTTTTCAATCTAATTTGAGAAAGACAAAATAAAAATGAATCGATTGCTGAAAATGAGTGACTCCTAATCTCAAAGCAAAAGATAACACAATATTCATAAAGCTAGAATCATTTGCATGCACACAATCAATAGAAAATTTAAAAATTTACGTGCGCGCGCTTAGCCATCTTACCTAGGTCCTTACAAGCTCGAGAAGGCTTTATCCAACCCCTAGCTCATCTTCCCCCTACTTTAGCTCAAGCACCAGTCATCTAGCAATCTAAAACCATCAAGAAAGTAATATTTTGACTGAGGTGCCTGAAAACATACACAGGGTACTCTAAACTTGCATTTCTTTTACCCGAGGGTACTAGCTTTCATACTTTTACTATAGGGAACCGTACCCACTCTTTTCTCGTGGGTGTCCTAACTGATCATAGCAAAAGGCAACTCTTTTCACTCCTAGTCATTCATACACATTATAAGTTTATTTTCTTTCTTTTGATATTCTTTTTATCAACCGATTCTTTTCTTCTTTTTCCTCTTTTTTTTTTCCAAAAGCAGGCAAATATTTCCTTTCGTTTCCCTAAATCTCATATTACAAGATATCAAGCAAAAAAGGCGAGTCTCTAACTAATGGGGTCTTTCGAAGTGGCAACATACCTATGGACTAGATAACTCAATCCTAAGCATTCAAAAGTCTAAATAGAATGGCTATGTGCTCAAATATGCAAGAGAATCAAGAAAAAAAATTCAAATTTGGCCTAAAATCCTGCATACATGCTCATTAATCCTAAACCAAGATAATAGAGAGTTATCTAAAGCTAGTCACAAATAGTAATCATCACAATACATACAGCAGAATCATCACATAATCAGTTCAACCACAAAGTCCTAGCTCATATGCTTAAGGACTTGCTAGACATGCATTCCGCCACCCCTAACCTAAAATGATACATTGTCCCCAATCTGTCTTTAATCTAAGCATAACGAAATAAAAGAGTCAAGCGAACAAAAATCTCCCCTGATATCATTTCGGTGCTCCGGTCTTTGAGGTGTGATGAAAGGGCTCGCCACTTTAATTGATTCTCTTCCCTTTTTAGAGTTAGATCCTACAAAAGAAAAACAAGAAGCTAATCTAAAAAGCAAGTAAATTTAGGCACTTAGCTGCCTCTAGGAAGCACAAATTTTAAACGTCGGTTGCTCGATGTGACCGATCCCCTGTCAAGGCACATAGAAGTTCTCGTACTTCTTCGGCCTCTTCTTGCTTGAGTTGATCAGCTTTCAAAGCCTAACAAGCTTCTTTGGTTCTTAAGGGCACCAAACAGGTCGAATTTTGATTTTTTGGAATATTTGAAAAACTGTAAAAGGAAAGAATCAAAAGGCTCAAGGGACTCAAATGAGTCCAAAGAAATAAAAGACTCAGTTGACTCATGAGAACTTAAGGAAGAAAATTAAAAAAATATATATACGAAATACTAGGAGTTAGAATAAGGTGAGGTCTTTCGACCTTTAACTCTATCACTAGGATTTCGTCGACTTTAGGCTTGGGAACCTCCTTAGCCTCACAAATTGTAAGCATAGCATGACTTCTTCATCCTCACTGGAGGTGTAATACTCCGCAAGGAACTCGGTCTTAGTGGTACATACGATGGGCGGCTCCTGTGGACTCTCCACTTCTATGGACTCCCTAATCTCTGCACAACCTCGTTCAGCTACACAACATGGTCGACCATGATTTACAGTTGGGCCTAAGTCTCCTACTACAGCTAAATAGAACTATTAGCAAGTTTAGACACTAAAAACTCCAAAGTCATACCTAGGCACGAATCTGGAGGAAGTGGTTCCTTCTTCATCGCGTCGACATGGACTACCTCATGTCTTGAAGCCATTGGCAAGCCAAAGGAATGGTTTAGCAATCAGTCGTCTTGCCTCCCAACTGGTTTAGAAACTCAAGCTCTGAAGATCTGTCCTAGCCTCCATTCTGAAATAGAAATTGTCTTGCTGGAAGCGCTCGAACTCTTGTTGCATATGGAGGTTATCTTGCTGAAACTCAAAAGTGTTGTCAAGAAGCTCCATAACCAAAGCCTCTAAAGACTTACCTGAACTAGAAGATTGAACATGAGTCAGCTAATGCTGCGCAATATGGTCTTGGGTATATGGGCTCGACTGCCATCCTGAGTCTTTCTAATGTTGCTATTAAATTAAGATTTTTTCCTTTCTCTTTACAGGACCGTGTTAAGGATTGGTTGGAAACTATACCTTCGGATGGTATCACCACAAGGGAGATTCTGGCTCAAGCTTTCTTGACAAGTATTTTCCACCGGCTAAATCTCAAAGGTTAAGAACGGAGATAGGAACATTCCGCCAACTTAAGGATGAACAATTGTATGAGGCTTGGGAAAGGTACAAGGATCTCTTAAGGAGGTGCCCTCAATGGTTATCCGGATTGGTTGCAAATTCAACTCTTCTACAATGGATTGTCAAGTTCAACCAAATCCATCCTAGATGCCACCGCTGGAGGGTCGATCTTCTCCAGAAATGCTCAAGAGGCCTACACCATACTAGAAGACTTAGCCACTACATCTTACAATTGACCATGTGAACAGTCTTCTTCGATCATCCCAAAAGCCACCAGATTGTATGGGGTGGATGAGGTAAATTCTCTTAAAGCTCAAATGGCTTCCCTTATTAATGCTCTTTCTAAATTGACTACAGGAGGCCAAACTCTAGCAAGTCCATCGTCCATAGCATCTCTCGTTGCCTTAGCATCGGAGATGTCTACTCAAAAGCAGTTGGAACAAGGAGATAATGAGACAGCCAACTATGTTGATAGATGGCAGTATAGAGGCCACCAACAACAACAAATTCCAACTCATGACCATCCTAACTTAAGAAACCATGAAAATTTTTCTTATGTTAAAAATAGAAATGTTTTGCAAGGTCCTCCCTGTTTTTCCAATGTAGGTCCATCATACACCAAAAAGAAGACCAACTTAGAAGACTTAATGGTGGAGTTCATAAAGGAATCAAGAGGAAAGATCACCATATTGGAGAGCACCATACAAAGTCATGGTAAGGCTATCCATAACATTGAGGTACAAATTAGCCAAATTGCAACTTCCCTTCAAACGATGCAAAAGGGTAAGTTCCATAGTTTCCCCAAGAGAAACCCAAAGAAGGAATGCAAGGCCGTGACTTTGAGGAGTGGGAGAAAGATATCCACTCCCTTGATCAATGATGAGGATGATGAGCAAGAGGTAGATGAGATACCTCCTCACTTGAAATATGCATTTTTAGATGAGTTATCTTCTTGTCCTGTTATAATATCTTCTTATCTTAATTAGGTGGAAGAAGAAAAATTGTTGAAAGTGTTAAGGGATCATAAGTCTGCTATTGGTTGGTCTATTGAGGATCTTAAAGGTATTAGTCTGTCGATCTGTATGCACAGAATCTTGATGGAAGATACCTTTAAACCGTCAGTGGGACACCAAAGGAGACTTAACCCCGCCATGAAGGAGGTAGTTAAGAAAGAAGTGCTCAAGCTTTTGAATGCAGGAATCATATATGCCATATCTGACAGTTCATAGGTAAGTCATGTTCAAGTAATGCCCAAGAAAGGTGGTATGACTATGGTTAAGAATGAGAAAGATGAAATGATAGCCACTAGAACTGTAACAGGATGACGTGTATGCATTGATTATAGGAAGCTGAATAAGGCTACTAGAAAAAATCACTTCCCTCTTCCTATTGTAGATCAAATGCTTGATCGACTTGCAAGTTATTCTCATTATTGCTTCCTTGATGGATATTCAGGTTATAATCAAATTGCCATTGCTCCTAAGGATCAAGAAAAGACAACATTTACATGTCCTTATGGGACATTTGCTTTTAGGAGAATGCCATTTTCGCTGCTACTTTTCAACGTTGTATGATGTCTATTTTTTAGGGGCTCATTGAAGACATAATGGAGGTTTTCATGGATGATTTGCTGTATTTGGGTCTTCATTTGATTCTTGTCTTGCTAATCTCACTCGTGTTTTGTAGAGGTGTCAAGATGCTAACCTTGTTTTAAATTGGAGAAGTGTCACTTCATGGTGAAGGAAGGCATCGTACTGGGTCACAAAGTCTCTCAAAAGGGATTGAAGGTGGATAGGGCTAAAATAGCCGCCATTGAACAATTGCTACCTCCCAACAATGTGAAGGGAGTCAGAAGCTTCCTAAGGCATGCAGGGTTTTACAGGAGATTTATTAAAGATTTTTCTAAAATTATTAAACCCTTGAGTAATTTGCTAGAAAAGGAAGCTAATTTTATCTTTGATGATGCATGTCTACTACCTTTTAATACTTTGCAGGAAAGATTAATTTCTGCACCTATTATTTTTGTACTAGAATGGAGTCAATCTTTTGAAATCATGTGTGATGCTAGTGACTATGTTTTACGAGTTGTTTTAGGCCAACGTAGAGATAACATGTTTAGGGCAATTTACTATGCTAGTAGGACTCTTGATAGTACTCAACAGAAATATACTACTACTGAAAAAGAACTGCTAGTTGTTGTGTTTGCCCTTAATAAATTTAGATCATATTTGCTTGGCTCTAAAATAGTGGTACATACTAACCATGCTGCTTTGAAGTTTTTTTTTTTTTTATAAGAAAGATTCCAAACCTAGGCTAATGGGGTGGATCTTATTATTACAGTAATTTGACTTAGAAATCAAAGACAGGAAAGGATGTGAAAATGTGGTTATAGACCACCTGTCTAGAATTGAGAATGGGGATGCTAACTCATTCCCCCTAATTATTGAGATGTTCCCTGATGAACAACTATATCATGTAAAAGATAGTTTGCATTGGTTTGCTGACATAGTTAACTATCTTGCAGGAGGACATTTGCCACCTAACATGAACTCTCAACAAAAGAAGAGATTCCTGCACAGTGTTAAGTCTTACCATTGGGAGGACCCACTTCTCTACAAGGTTTGTGCTAACAATATAATAAGGAAGTGTGTGCCTCAAGAGGAAGTGGAAAGTATTCTAAATTCATGTCATGCCTCCCCCTGTGCAGGTCATTTTTGACCCACTAGAACTGCATCTAAGGTACTTCAGTCAGGATTTTATTGGCCCTCCCTTTTTAAAGACTGTTATACCTTTGTTAAATCATGTGATAGGTGCCAATGTACTAGCAATATTTCTAGACAACATGAGCTTTCAATGAAACCAATTTTGGAAGTGGAGCTCTTTGATGTTTGGGGTATTGACTTTATGGGGCCTTTTCCTATTTTTTCTTATGGCTACCTATATATTCTAGTTGCAGTAGATTATGTATCTCAGTGGGTAGAAGCCATAGCTACTAGGACCAATGATGCTCGTACTGTTTTAAAATTCTTGCATAAAATCATCTTCACACGTTTTGGTACACCTAGAGCTATTATTAGTGATGAGGGTTCTTACTTTCGCAATAAATTATTTGAATCTATGATGCAAAAATATAATGTTAATCATAAAATTGCTACAGCTTATCATCCTCAAACTAATGGTCTTGTTGAGTTATCTAATAGGAAAATTAAGCAGGTTTTGGAAAAGACCATCAAGACCAATAGGAAGGATTGGGCCCTTAAGCTCGATGATGCACTGTGGGCCTACCATACAGCTTTCAAGACACCAATTGGTACTTCACCGTACCAGTTGGTGTTTGGAAAGGCTTGTCACTTACAAGTAAAGCTCGAGCATAGAGCTTATTGGGCCATCAAGAAGCTGAACATGGATCTTGAGAAGACCGGTGAGAAACACCTCTTGAAACTCAATGAGATGGAGGAGTTCTACACTCAAGCTTATGAGAATGTGAAACTCTACAAGGAGCGCACTACTAGATGGCATGACAAGAATATCACCCTACGGACCTTTCTTCCTAGACAAAAAGCATTACTTTTCAATTCACGCTTACGTTTGTTTCCAGGAAACTTAGGACATGATGGTCGGGACCCTTTGTCATTAAAAAGCCGTGGAATTGCAAAGCAATGATGGAACAATCTTCAAAGTAAATGGTCAACATTTGAAGCATTACATTGGCGAGGAAGAACGCCAAATTGAGAACCTTGCTTTCATTGAATGATCCATTGGTTTGGTCTAGCTAAGTGACTTTAAATCAAGCGCTTGTTGGGAAGCAACCCAATTTTATTGCTTTCTTTATTTTCTTTTTACTTTTTTTATTTTCTTTTCAATAAATCTTTGAGTCACTCATATGCTTTCTCATCTTTTAGAATCTTGGTTTATCACACAAAGTACTCCTCACACCAAGCCTGTTTGTGGCTTCCCATTTGCTCCCAGGCTTGTTCTTTCCTTGTTTGATGCTCTTATGCATTGGAGACAATGCATGATTCTAAGTTTGAGGTGGGAGGTGTCACTCATACTTTTGTGTGTTTTCTTATCCTACTATGCATGTTAGTGAGGTTTTAATGATCGTATGCATGTTAATGAAATTTTGAAAAATTTTGAAAATTTTGGAACTTTTAAAGATAATGGAAATGTTTTTTGTTTGTGTGCTTTGATGTTGATTGCCCATTATGAGATTCGATTTTGTATGATAGATGACTTATTGTGGAAATATAATAGCATTATATTAAGTTAAATTCATTTGAGTCCCTCTTAAAAATCTCTCATATTCTTGAGAATGTAGCCACTTTAATTTAAAATCTTTAACTGAAAAAAAGGATTAAGTTGGGTGTATTTGGCTGTCACTCCGAAAGGTACCACCGGTTAGAGAGTGGAAATGCATGATAGGTTGTAATCTTAGACTAAGGAAAAAAGAAAAGAGTATACATGCCTTTGAGAAAAGAAAAAAAGTGTACACAAAATATATGAGCTTTATTTGTCAATCTCTTTAAATGTTAAACTTGTAATGAGTATGCATGGATGGCGATAAAAACAGCTGCCTTTGCTGTGAACAGTAAGGACGCCTGGGAATTGACTAGGCAGGAGTCCCTACAGTGAATGTGTGAAAGCTATTGTCCCTAGGTAAAAGAATGCAAGTTTAGGGCCTTTGAAAAAAAATATATGATTGAAAGGCACATTAGTGGACATATTACTAACTTGAAATATATGAATACTTGAAGATTGGTGCATGAGCTAGAGTAGGGGGAAAACTAAGGAAACTCTCTTAAGTCCTACGTTGAGTTCTAGCATTTTAAATTGAAGGAGGTTAGCACACACACACATTGGAGATAGCAAGATTTGGCCTTGAATGACTATAACAATATAGATATGTTTGCATGTTTCTACCTAAGCTCTAAATGCTATTCTCTTAGACATGAGTCAATTGCATACTTGTTTATCTTAACTTCCTATTATTTGATTCTATTCTTTGCTCGGGACTAGCAAATCTCTAAGTTTGCGGTGGTGAAAAGTGCTTAAAAAGTGCTTTCTATTTCCTCAAATTAAGGGAATTTATATTTGATTTTACTTGTTTGCTAGTGGTTTTCAAGTTAAAATGAGGAAAAATTAGAAGAAAAGACCAAAAGATCAAAACCGAGCCGGAACACAGCAAAAAAGAGAAGAAAAGCTCAGGTTTGCCAAAAAATGGGGCAGTACCGCGACGCTTTTTCCTAAGAGCTTGCCTGCCACAGCACAGCGGCAATGCTGCGACGCTGTCTTTCCATAAGTGGCAGCGCCGCAGAACCAGTTTCCATAAATAAAAACTTATGTATTTGTGGAAAGTTTTTGGGTGGTCAACTCTATAAATTTGGGGGTTATCAACAGCCTAGAAAATTTACAAAACAAAAGAGACACAAGAAGTAGAGAATTGAGAGAAAGTTTGTGAGAGAGTTCAAGAAGTGAGTTAGTTGCAAGGAAGAGAGAAAATAGTTCAAGAGAAAGTCGTGGTGCCATTTGAGTTTCCAAGGTGAAGATCAAGGACCTCTTGACAGTACTGCCTCAATCAAGAGCCTCTTTTCAATAGAGTTTTTCTTCTTTACACTCTTTCTTTGTTTATATTGTTTGAACATGTTGCTTCAAGCTATGAGTGGTTAAACTCTTTAGTTTTAGGGTTTTTATGAATTGTTTATGAATTCATGTTGATATTGTAGACTTCTTATGGTTTTGTTACAATGATTATGCTTTTCTTTGTTATTGTGCTTAAATTCTTGTTGAATGGCCATGTTTGAATGTTAGGTTAAATGTATGATTGAAAGATTGTATGTTTAACCAGATCTATAAAAAGAATTATTGTTAATCTATCATGAAAATAGTTAGGTTAACAATGAAAGTTGCTAAAGACTATTCTTAATGTCATGTAAGTTGTATTGATTTCAAGAGATTAGTAATCAATTGAGTTGCATGAGAAAATGTTGTTTTTTGGAGAAAATAACTTGGATTTATGTTTCTAAACTTTTGCATAAGAATTGTACTAAAATTCATGAACCCTAGAATATTACATGATGAAGTAAACAATGATTCATTGCCCTAAAACCCTCTTTGACTCTAGTGTTTCTTATTTATTGCTTTCCTTATTTAGTTTTATTTCCAAAATCATAACTTCAATTCCAATCCTCAAATAAAATTGATTCAAGTCTAGAATAGCTAAGTAACATAAACCTTCACAATTGGATCCTCAGTGGAACGATATTTGGACTTCACCGTCTTATATTATAACTTGACCTGTACACTTGCAGTTAAGACTTAAAGTGCGCATCAGAACACTATGGATAGGCATTTAGTATTTGATACAAATGTTGTGATCATAAATCGTTCATGTAGAGGCATGTGAGTGGGGGTATCCTATGCAATGAATTTGCATAAGACTGGACTAAGAAATAATCACGTTTACTTTATAACATCGTTTACTGTTAAAACTGATTATTTTAACCTAATGACCTAAGTAACTCGATCTTAATCCTGAGCTAATTATGAACTTCTATTTGTTTGAGATTATCCTTTAACCTGTATGGGTGAGAGTTGCCAGTTTGCCGACTCAATATGCCTCCCATTAGAGATAAAATCAGGCAAATAGTTGGGGACATAGCCCTGCAAGATGGAATTCACTCCTACTTTATTAAAGGATAGTAGATAAGTTGTTCCCTTAAGTATTGAATCTCCAGGTCTTGAACAAGGGGTCCCACCCTCTCATTGGCCCGAGAGGGACTCGGTTTGTTGGTTGGACCACTAACCAATTGTTCATTAGAGGATTAGTAGGACTTAAAGAACAAGAAGTAATTATAGTGGTAAAACGATATTTTGACCCAGCTGGAATTACGAACACTTGTGAAGGATCGACTTACTAATTAGGGTTATATCAAATGGACAGAAATATATCTACAGTGAGGAGAGTGCAGCTACTGGACTTTAGTGGAGTGACCCGATAGTTAACGAATGTTAATTAACTAGGTTAAAGAGTTTAACCAGTTAATTTCGGATTGTTGGAGCTCATGATCGATAGGTCCATTAGGTCCCCTTGTTAGCTCATGGACTAAACCTTAGAACAGTATATTGAGACAATTTGAAGTGTTCAAATTTTAGAAAAAATAACATTTTATGTTTTGGTTTGTTTAATTGTGAATTAGACGAAATAAGATTTTTAATAATATTTAAATGTGATTCAAATATTATATCGGGGAATAGAGATTCATCGAGTTCAAAATTGGTGAAAAGTGGAAAGTATGAATTTAATATTAATTTTATATAATTAATTAATTGGTTAATTAATTATTATTTAAATTAATTATATTAAATTAAAATTTTGATTTATGAAATCAAAATTGATTTCTCAATTTTTCAAATTGAGAACATCACTTTCAGTTGCATGGTGAAAGAGGAGGTGGAGACGTCTCCTCACATGTAAATTCAATTTTCCACTTTCTTCTTCAAGCACCTTATTCACACATTGTGGTGTCCTTCAGCATATATATTTTGATGATGCATAAGTTTCTCTTTAAATAAAGAAGAGAAAGCTGAAGAAAGTTTGGTGCTTTTGAATAGAGAACTTTACGGAAAGCATTTTCTCTCTCAACTAAAATCAGTTTTTTGTACACTTTTTGCTCCAATTTTCTACTAAATTTTGGATTCTGCCATCCGTTCTAAGGCCCGAGAATAACAAGGTAACTCTAGTGGTGGTCTGTGAATAGTTCATGATCAGTTTTTGGAGGTTCTCAGGGACGAATTTTGAGCTACAACAAGTAAGTGTTATTATTTTTGTATCTCAATTCATCTAAGCATGTTTTTCCTTTAAATTGATGTAATTAGATTGCTTCGCGTCCTAATTTCTTCCGCTGCATGTTTTCTAACTCCATCATCACGAACATTTCGTGACGCATTTTTAGCAGAAACTTGAGGACACTCCTCAGTAATGACAAACTTTAGGTTCTCAATGATGAGTACAGTGTTTATTGTGTTTTTCCACGAAGTGTAATTATCACCAACCATTTTTTCGGCACTTAACAATGTAATAAAAGCGCTTGACATTTTAAAGATGTTGAGACATAAAATTTTTTTTATTAGAAAAATGCCTAACTCATTTAACTCAATCAATATTTAGCAAATTTTTAATGTACCCAAATTTTAACATCTAATTTTGCAATGATGCTTCAGTGACTTTAGATAAAAGAAGTCAATCACCCCTTCACTGAACTGAGACATTCTCAACTAATTATTACATCAGAATAACTCTTATTCCTATAATAATTAGTCACCATTCATTCAATCAAGAAATCATTAACTTCCTTAGTAATTTCTTGTAAGTGTAACTCTTTATTTTAGATCCTAAAGTTCCGCCCCGATGAGCCAATTGAAGGGAAAATCGTTTTGGGCAAAAACTAAAGCGACCCTATCCTTAATAGAAGCTTGAGATAAATTTCATGCAAACATCATTCGAAGGGGGAACACAAATCAAGGTGCCACAGGACCGAGCATGAAATTTATCTAACAAACCAATGAATGAGACCGTAGGATGTGTTGACACACGTGCTTCTCCCACTTACTATAAACACTCTCTCCATTCACTTTGATATTGACTTATGCAAACACCATCCTAAGGGGGGACACAAATCAAGGTGCCACAAGGTTGAGCATAGATCTCACCATGTAAACTTTTAGGGAGAAATGTGAGAAGAAAATGACATATCATATATATCTTGTCCTCCGATTGAGTGTGTTTGACTAAGAGTTATATACTATTTATTAGGCATATGGTATTGGTTTGAGAGTTGTACAGGTTGACAGTAGATGTCGTAAGAGGGTCCATGTCTCACTATCCTCACACCTTTCCTTAAGTTAAGAGGGTAACTTAGGAAGAGGGTGAGAATAAAGTTGGGTGTTTTATCATAGTAACATTATGGATACGGCCCACTTTGTAATCATTACAAACGATGTGATCTTAATCGTTCATGTGGAGACATGCAAATGGATGCATCCTATACAAAAAGTTTATATAAGACTTGACTGCGAAATAACTAATCTCTCTTTGTAGCATCAATGATTGTAGAGATCAATATTTGACAGGATGTGTAAGCCCTGAACCCTTTCCTATTTATATTTGAGTTTTAATTACAATTACTGCTAGAAGTGGACTTTCACAAAATTTGGTGGCAAATGGAGGCTTGTGTTAGGCGTTAGGCTTAAAAGGAAAAAGTGGCTAAGTGATAGGAGTAGTAGATGGGTCAAGGTTAGAAGGGAGTAGGCGTTGAACTCAGTTGTGAGGAAGAACCTCTACAACCAAGCGTGTGGTGAAGGGCTAGACGTTGAAGGTGAGAAGTGATGGTGGGAAGTTGTCGCCTAAACGTTGTAGCCGAGAGGTGAAGTGAGTCTTAAGGAGTTCTTAAATTTCCTTAAGTCCAAAAAAAAAAAAAATAGTTGATAATTATCTTTTAATTTTTTAATGATTGATTAGGTGGCTAAATGAAAGGATTTGAAAAAAGTTAGTGAGAGGAGCTGGCAAGTTGTAAGAGTGCATGGTTAGGGCTGCCGAGGATGTAAATATAGGGTGTGAAGAAGGAATCGGTTTGCCCAATTTACCAATGCAAAGTGAAAGTTTCTTTAACCAAAATCTTTAGAGATCTCTGTAGAAGATGAAGGATGGCTGCCATGGCAAAATTCAATCTGGAAGATGTTGAAAATTGAAGGAAACTTGAGGTTGTTCTAGATTTTTGGCTTAGCTGAGCAAAGGGAAAAATTGGTTGATTTTTTAGCTGTTGGGAAGGATTTATAAGCTCAAATTTGCAGGTAAATTAGCTTAGAGGTTGTTTAAGAGGTTTATGAAAGGTATTAATGTAATTGATGGCTAGAAAGAATGAATTTGAGTACTGAAAATAGGTGTCTAGAGAGAAGCTGTCAACTGGAGGTTGAAGAAGACAAGTGTGGAAAAGGTTGTCGGTGAGCACCGGTGCGTCCAAGTAGTGTTGCTTATGGGCTTGAGTGTCGTGCACATCACACACCTACTGTGTGGCCAGCAAAGCTCGTTGTGTATCCAAGTAGTGCCCGTCATGCCTGCGACTTCCCCAGCGCACCCACTTGACGCCATACGCCCTCGAAGCCTAACAATAGCAGCACGCCATTAACGTCGTGTACACCCACCTACTCAACGCTTAGTCTCACACATGATTGACGTCTGCTTGTGTGCTTGAGTTGCCGCTTGTGTCGCCCCTCAAGCCATGCTAGTGTGAGGGAGTTGCCACCCAGGCTACCCATTAGCTTTGCCTATCTACCTGTCCCATTGCCCACGCTTACCCATTATCGTGCCAGCAGTTGCCGTGGTTGCCTTTTGGAGTACTTTGGCTAAGGAAGGCATTAGTAAGCTATTTTGGGAACTCAAAGGTTGCCTTTTGAATTTAAAAATGATCAAATATGTGCTCGTATGAGAACTTAAGGGTTGAATGAAGTTTTAAGGAATATAATCATGTGAATGAACTAGCCTATACATTGTTATGAGCAAGGGTTGCTTAGGGAATAACTAGCTGTTGTTAACCTAATTTCAGGACAAAGAGAGATCAGGATAGCTTACAACCCATTAGGAGTTCCTCATGGGCTACGAGTGACAATTGTGTTTTAAAGATAGATTTATTTTATATCTTTAACCCTGATTTCTTATGAAAGTAAGTTGTTTATTAAATAAGTTTGAGCATGATTTCTTAAGCTTGTGTTTATGCTATATTTCAAAGCATGATTTTGTTGGATTTTAGGCCCTAAAACTCGTAGATTGTAAATGTAATAATTTGACCATAATTAAATCATTAGTAAAGAGTTATTGATGTGTTACTTCAATAAGCGTTATTGATTGTTTTTGTTTGTTTTGTCTTAATAATCCTAAATCCAATAAACTAACATCCTAAGTTGTTTTATGAATCTTGAACTATATGTGGGGACATATGGAGATCAATGTTCAAGATACAATCTGAAGGGTCTATAATTACATCTAGTGATACTATGGATACGACCAACTTTGTATTTGATACAAACGCAATGATCTAACGTGTTCATGTAGGTGACATGTGAGTGGGGGTATCCTATGTAATGAGTTTGCATAAGACCAGACCATGAGATAGTAATCACTAGATGTAACTCTGTTGACTAGGTAAGTTTCTATTTCAATAGGATGACCTAGGTAACTTAGTCTTAATCCTAAGTATATATGAACTTCTGTCCATGAGGAATTCTCCTTTGATTTGTATGAGTGAGATTGACCGTTTGTCGACTCAATATGTCTACCATCTTGGGGACAAGACCGAGTAGGGAGTTGGGGACATAATTATACAAGATGGAATTCACTCATTCCCATTTTTAGGGTAAGTAGGTAAGTGTTCCTTTAGTTGGTGTCTCCGGGACTTGAACAAAGGGTCTTACCCTCTCACTGGCCCGAGAGCGATTTCTGTTTAATGGTTGGACCATAAACAGGTTGTTCATTAGAGGAGCACTGGTACTTCAGGATTTAAAAGTAACCCAGGGGTAAAACGGTAATTTGACCCAACTGGTGTTACAAACACTTGTGAATGACTAATTTGCAATTATTAGTCTATATCTATAGACACAGAAATATATTTTCAATGAGAAGAGTGCAGTTGTGGGTCTTTAATGGAGTGTACCCACAGTTAACGAATATTGATTAATGTGGTTAATGAATTTAGCCAATTAATCTCATATCATTGGAGCTTCTGATCTGTAGATCCATAAGGTTCCCTTGCTAGCTCACTAAGGACCAACAAGGATCAACTATGTTGAAAGAAAAATTTGAAATGTTCAAATTTACGAGAGAAAATATTAATTGTATTGGATACAATTAATTGTATGATTTATTATAAATTTTATTTGAAAGTAATTCAAATTATAACTTTATAATAAGAAGAATTAATTTATTTGAATATGATTCAAATAATTAATTATTTATTTGAATAAAGTCCATATAAATAAATAGAGGGAGAATTAATTAATTAATTTGAATTGGATTCAAATAATTAATTATTTAATTTGGATGAGATTCAAATAAAAGATTTTGTAGAAAATAGATAGAAGGAGAATTAATTAATTGATTTGAATTGGATTCAAATAATTAATTATTTAATTTGGATGAGATTCAAATTAAATATTCTGTAAAAGAATAAATATTTAAATAAGATCTAAATATTTTAAATCATTTAATATGAGATATTATTTGAGTAGATATTCATTGATATTGGATATTATTAAATATTTAATTTAAAATCTCTGCAGAGTGGTTATCTTAATAGGATTAAGAGTAACCCATAGAGTTCTACCTTCATAGAATACACTCTACAAAGAATAATATCTACGATTACTCTAAAAATCTTCCTCTACTAATGCTCCCAATTTTCTTAGAAAAATTCTAAGAAAATCTTCTTCTCATTCTTTCAAAGAAGTGGTTCCCACAAACCAGATCCTTGCTAGAGTCATAGTGATGAAAATCTCTTGGAAAAGGAAGACTACAAGGAGAAGACTATCGGTTCGAGAATTATAGATTAGCAAAGGTATGATGCTTAACCTTTTCTTTACTTTTTGTATTTTAAATTCTTTTAATAAATCAAAGATCGCGATCATACGCTTCTGCCGGGATTCAATTCTCTTCAGATTTATCTAGCTTGAGCATGTTTTAATTGACAAATGTATAGATTGCCTGATGCTTTAAGTTATGCTTCAAAAAGGGAAAAAGAGTTGTTCTCATGCTCACCTAAAATTCAAAGGAAATGTATGATTTTCATTATTTATTGAATTTCATACCCTAGTTATGAATAAAAAGGGACCTGATACTAAAGGATAAAAGAAAGTATCTAGGCAGCCCAGTATACTATAGGTCTTTGGGACCCACTCTAGCACATATATAGGTTTTGGGTCATGTGTTGAGGTGACAGCCCTTTGGGGCATTTTTACGTGCACATATGAGAGGTATTGATGTTGATTGTATCGAGTTTACTCTACATCAGCTAATTTTATCGACGTTGACTGTATCAAGCTTGCTCTACCTCAACTAAGGTTATGGGTACAAGATCATTATGTGAAATATCATGTTTGTTTGGGAAAGGATTTAACCAACAACTTGTTTTAGTACGGTTATTGTTTCTGAGCATGTTCTGTCACACCCCATCCTGAACTACCCTTCTGTAGCCCGAGTCAGAGCATGAGGACAGCAGTCATCAACTCTATTATCGACTTCCACTGTCAATACCTCCTTTATTCCCATTTAATCATCCTTCCTAGGACGGCGATACCATTATACATTTGACAAACCTCGACTTCGATCGGCAACGAGAACTGTCATGCTACCTGGAAAATGGAAAACATATAAAAAGATAAGCTATACGCCCAGTGAGTGACAGATTTTGTGAAACTATCTTTAGTTCAAAAACAGGCATGTTATCATCATTATCTCGCAAAATACTTAATTCAAATCATCACCTCTATAAAATCATACTTTTCAACTTTTCTCAAATCACATGAATATATTCCATAATGGTTGTACATAAAATCAGTTTGTTCTCAACAATTTCCCTTAGTTGAGGTGGAGTAAGACTCAACGCTCTCAACATCGAAAGCATCCTTAGTTGGGGTGGAGCAGAACTCAACACACCCGACGTCGAAATCATTCCTGGCTGGATGCGGAGCAAAACTCGACGCACCAGCAATATCAACCTCTATGTGCACATAGGAATATGTCGGGTTGCCCATGTAGCTTCTCATGTCCCTCAGTACTGGGTCCCGGGGAAACTCACATGCTTTCTCAAGTCCCTCAGCATTGAGCCTCCTCTAAAACATTCTAGAGATCAGTATTCTACGTAAATAGTTCACATGAAAGACTTACATGAAGAATCAGATATTTCATGATAAACAACATTTCACAACATGCCTTTCAACATCTTATAGAAAACTGATAAAACATGCCTTGTGAACAATATCATCAAACATCATGCTTTTCAAGAAAACAGTTCATCTCAAGCCATATCTCATCAGTAAACCAGGCTACACATTTCAATAAGTTTTGTTTTAAAAGAAAGAAAGTGTCACTTACAGATCATTTTAAGGATAGTTTCTCCTCTATCTCGCTATTTCCTTTTTCCTCGAGCTTCTTGGACGCAGTGTTCTAATCCTGGAACGCAAAGCCTTATATTCCTCTGGCAGCTCGGTTGGTTGCAACCCTGCCTTTGGATGCAAGGTTGATAGCTAACGCAAGGTGCTTCCCAACTCTTTCTTACTTCTCTTTTGGATGCGTCGACCGCACAAGGTCCCACTTGGACGCATCGTTCACCTTGATACTTAAACGCAAGACTGACCCTTTTTGGACGCAAGACAACTTCTTTAATACAAGAGATAGCTAAGTTGTCTGGAATATCTTCTTCCTTGGCCACAGACTTCTATTACGGACACCAGAATTCCTTCTTTCTCTCAAGGATTCTTACTTCAGCATCATCAGTCACTCATTTTCCCTCAGTGTCCTTTTTATAGTTTTGGAGTAAATGGCTGGTCATACTACTTCTCCCTTTTTGCCATTTGCTTGCCAGATGTCAAGTTGCATGTTTAACCAATCATGCATTTATCCAAGTGTCACCTTGCATGAAATACTTAACATACTTCTAACACCTCCTGCTTATAAGGTGTCAAGTTTTTATGAAGCCACCTAGCCCTTATAAGCTTATCTTACACGTCTAACATATTCCAATATACAAACTTTTCATTTAATCATACTGCTCTTGTGCGTTCACCAAATGTCCTTTACCTTTCGCCATAATACCTTTGAAACCATTTCTTCACCGTATCCTGCTAGGCGTCAGTGTCCCAAACGCTTACTACTATGCGTTTGTACTTTACCGCATCGTACCATGCGTCCAACTTCCTACTCTTTGAACTCTTTAATTATAACCTATACGTTTATTCGAAATCAAAATTATATTTCCATTTACCATGAAATTGAGCTCCTCAACGCATAGCTGGTAGTCACCCCTCAACACACACCAACACTTCGTTTGTAGTTGCCTTAAACATTTGGTCTTTGGGCATAGACTTCTTTATCAACACCAAAATCCTTACTAACACATAATAAACCTTCAACGCATGCTGTTCACGCCCCAAGGTTCTTTGGCTTCTCTTTTCCTTCTAGCTTAACACCTTTCAAAGCTAATCCCATAACCTGTTAGTTTCCAAGACTAATTTGTGAGCCATGTGTTTCCTCTTTTTCCTGATTCTTGTTCCTTTTTTTTTCAAATCTCAATATCAAATTCTCTCTAAATTAAGGTACCACACCTTAGCACTTTACCATTCATGCAATAACCGGGCTATGCTCGAAATACATTTGAACGCTTAACTAATTCCCAAACTATGTCTTCCATCCTTCATTCTCACTCTTAATGAAATATCCAATTTTTTCCTAATATTATGCGTTCAATTAGTACTACAAACTCTGAGGTTTAATAGCTTGTTTAAATCTTGAACTACATTTAATTATAACATGAATTTTTTTACTTAGTTTTCGTCACTCACTAGGCTTCCTAACCCACTCTTTCTAATTGTTTTTTTTCCCAAGTAGCGTAAGAGTTTCTGGTACTTAACCTACCCCAATCTCATTTGCTCAATGCAAGCCTACAACATCAATAGTTATCTAGAGTTTGCACGTCCTTGATTTTAGAGCCCGTTTGAATTGACTTAAGAAAAAAAGTGTTTATAAAAAAACTAATTTTTATTTAAACTCTTTTGAGAAAAACTATTTAAAATACACTTCAAAATCATTTTTAATGGTTGCAAGACACTCCCATTTTTTTCAAAAATGACTTATTTTTAAAATTAAACACTTGAAAATGTAATCCATACACACCCTTAGTCATGTTGAAATGTTTCAAACTAGCTTAGGGGTTGAGAGTTAAGAAGTTTGGTTGTATATATTGTATGTTGAATCCTGATAAAGAGATGGTTATATAATTACGTCTGCTTGTGTTTGTATGTAGATGTTTGTAGAGTCATATTGTATATAGGTTTGTGGAATGTGTTGTAGCTATGGATGAGTTACTAATTGTTAATCAGGTTAACCGGGCTTATAGGTTGAATAAGGATCAGGTGGCTAGTAGGTATTGTAAGAGAGTCAATATTTACTATTCTCACATCTTTTCCTAGGTTAAGAGGGTAACTTAGGAGAGGGTGTGTGAGGATGACTATATCTAACTCAATCGCAATCCTGAGTGAGTTATGAACTCTTGCCTATGAGGGCTCGTCCTTTGATTTGCATGGGTGAGAGGCCCGAGTCGCAGACTCAATAACCTACCATTTTGGAGACTTGACCGAGCGGAGAGCTAGGAACATAACTATACAAGATGGCATTCACTCCTCCCTCCTTAAGGTAAGTAGATCAGTTGTTCTCTTAAGAGTTGATTCGAGGTCATGAACAATGGGGTTCCACCCTCTCACTTGCCTAAGAGGGACTTGGTTTATGGTTGGACCATAAACAAATTGTTCATTAGAGGATCAATGGTACTTAAGGACAAAGAAGTACCACATAGGGGTTGTTGGTCATTCATAGGGGATTTTTGGGAATGACCCACATCACCTTAAGCCCAAGGTCTAAAAGCCACGTGGGGAATTTCACTTTTCCATTTGTCCCACATTGAAGAACTAAGGAGTGATGAAAGGGTATATGTATAAGAGCACATCTAGGGACTTGTAAAAGTTAAGAGAGTGGAAGTAAAGGGTCTTTCCCCACACATGTGTTGCTATTGCTAATCCATCCATTAGTCCGATGGACTCGAGTCTGCAGGGAAAAGAAATAATTTTATTTCTTACCATTGGAGCTTTAATTATTTGGAAATTTTTTTTCATTCTAACCACCGTGATCCTGTGCTTGGTATATATTTTTAAATTTTTGTTTTTGTTTTTTTTTATAATTTAACTAAGAATTCAAATCTTTTCTTAAGAAACTAAAAATCCGTAGTAAAAAATTGTGAGAAAAGAAGAACAATTTTAAAAACTAAAACTAAGACAAAAAGATAAAAGGTCATTTTCATAATTAAGCATTTAGTTTTTAATTTTTAATTTTTTAAAAATTGTTTTGAATCTAATTGAGTTATCTATTCTTTTTTAATTTCAAAAACATTTTAAAAATTCTTAAGATAATTCAGCAAAAAGAAATCATTCTTATAGACAATTGTAACGTGGTTTAATGGTCGGAGAGAAGGAGGAGAAAGGTTTTTGCATCTGTGTTTTCAAAATCTAACAGCATCCTTCGGAAGGAGGGAAGAACTGTTTTTAGATCTGAGAATTAATTTCAATAATAAAATTCAGATCCACAAAAACTTACCAAATGTTTTGATAAATGAATGAAAACACTAATAAATAGTAAACCATTTGATAAAGACAAAGAGATGTGTAGTAAAAGAAAAATGAAAATTTACGCACCCATCATATCAAACAGATGACAACAATGATGCACGAGTGTGGGAAAAGTTCCTACTTCTACCTCTTTGGAAGCTCTCTTGCATGCCTTTATATATATACCCCTTTGAGAAGGCAACATCTTCCTATGTGGGACAATTATCTTGTTCCGAAACTATTTCCGACAGTCTCCCAGGAATGACTGGTATAGCAAATAAAACAAAAAAAAAATTAAAAACCTATTTTTGAGCAAAGGAAAAAAAAATAAACTTAAGCATCAACAACTTTATTAGAGAGAGTGGGTTACATCTTGAACTTTCAATAACTGCAGTTGAGACTCCAACAACACATTTTACTCCTTAAGTTTTTCTTGATCTTATGATGCATTGCTTGCTATTTAAGACTATGCACAAAAGCGTCGAGTCAACACGAAAGCTCTAGAAAAAGACTTTTGAACTTTTCATAGAAAGTGGTCACACCTTTACAATTACGTAAATTACTTCATCAAGTCTGTCAGCAACAAACCACTCAAAAACTAAGTTATCAAGATTTCACAATTATCCAAAGAAAGGGCTATGAAGTTTTTATGGCTCTAAATCTCATGTACACTAAAAACTCTAGAATTATCCTCCTTATTAGGCGTTTAGTTAGAGGATCCGCCAAGTTCCTTTCGGACCTCACATACTTTTATGAGATAATTCCTCCTTTCAACATTTGTTTCATAGCTCTATGTCTAAAGCATATATGCCTTCTTTTGTGATTAAACACACTATTCTTAGCAATTCCTATGGTAGCTTGTGAATCACAATGCAAAGAAATTGATACTAATGTCCTCCATCATGGTACATCTCCTAGTAGGCTTCTAAGTCATTCACCCTCTTGTCCTACTAGCTCGAGAGCTATAATTTCAAACTCTATAGCAGACCTTGTTATGCATGTATTCTTTGCAAACTTCCATGAAATAGCTCCTGCATCTAGTAAGAACACATATCCACCAGTGGATCTTACTTCGTATTTGTCTATTACCCAGTTTGCACCTTCTAATATGGTAGGAAATTTATTAAAATCCAAATAAGGGTTTATTGTACCCTTAAGTTACCTAAGTAATCAACGAAGGGCAATCCAATGATCTTTATCAGGATTATGTGTATATATACTCAATCTACTCGCTGCATATACAATATCGTGTGCTTTAGCATGCTTGTCTTTTGTGCAAAGTAGCTTTTGATGATGATATCTAGAGCATATTTCATTATGACAGGCCTTAACTTGTCAAAAATCACAAAAAAATACAAAATCAAGAGTTTTAATTGTCTTTTTGTGCAAAAGACGTTAGGCTAGTCTATCACTTGTTCAAAAGACTTAGTTCACTAGGAAAGCCTAGCCTTGTGTTTTGCAACCACCTTGTTTTTATTCCCCTTTTGCATTTTAAAGTCAATGAGGACATTGTCTCCTTTAAGTTTGGGGGACTATATGCGTGTTGCATTTTGTTTCACCAAATTTCATGGGCAACATGTGTTATATGTATAATGTATGTGTGCTAGGCCTTAGAAAGGGAAAAAAAAAAAGTATGAAAAAAGAGACAAATAAAAGAAAAATAAAACTACAGTTAGGATGGCACTCCTCATTTCCAAGTTAACTTAAGTAGCTTACATGAAATGGCTAATGACGGAAGTGAGTATTTGCCTCAAATATGATCCTTGCTCATAGTCATATGTTCGCAGGTAACTCGTGCGGGCAAGCTAGGATGAAGGTGAGGGTGACACCGAGGATCAGTCCTAAGGAAAAATATGAATGAAAAGAAAAAAAAATAAAGGCTATAAAATAATGAATTATTGGTCTTGAAAAACCATAAATTTGGGAAATAAGTGCTTTTATATATCTTTACTAGTTATACACGATTTGTTGTAGCATTTTTTAGTAATTTCATTGTATAAATATAATATTTTTCTAAAAAAAAAATATTGGAGTAGACTTAAACATACATCACTACAAGAAAAGAAACATACGATAGCTTCAAAAAAACACTATAATAAGTCTTTTAAAGCATTTTTTACAAAGTCGACTGCCCACACTATTAAAAATATGAGACTTTTTATAGGATTTTTAGAATTTTATAAGAAGACCAACCATATAGCACAACCTTTTTATAGCACTTAGTAACACGCAGTGAAATAATTAATTGACTTTTTGCAGCATTTTGCAAATCACACTTGATCTTTGTAACATGTAATACAGCATTTGGAAAAGCTATGAAAATGGTTTTAGAATAAAAATTTGAGGTTATTGTCTGTCTATCATAGCATTTATTTGCAGCTATAACTTTTTGTTGAATGAAAGCTATAATAAGCCTTCAAATGTTCAAAAAAAATTCTTTCCGTAGCTTTTATAAGTTTTTGTAGCTTTTTTAGGACTTTTTATAGCTACTCAATTATGTTCATGTTGCTATTATTGTGATTTATGCCTTGCTACACATTAAAAGTGACAAAATATTTATAATTCACATAATCAAACTGTTTATATCTAAATAAGCATTCAGACAAGATTCATATTGTAAAAAAAGAAAAAGAGATATAAATTAGTATCATACATTTAGAGATAACAAAACATAAACTTTCTAAATTACAAAATGTTGATATAAAAATACTCCAAGTTAGTTGTGCTATACATTGCATGCATTGATAGTTCTTCAGCAACCTACAAAAAGTCATTAAGTATATAAAGTTAAGTGAAATTATTGAAATAAAGAACAAAAATAATAAAATAGATATACATTCAAATTAAAACTTTGTACTTCCAATTGCATCTTGGATGCGTGTCTTAGGATGATAAGAAGAAAATAAAGGTGGAAGAAACAAAAAAAACATATCCATACATTTACACCAAAACTCGGAGTGAAGAGAAAAACCATACATAGAAACATAAACTTGTAAATTAACATCAAGGCAGATTCAAGCATTTTAAGGAAGAAAAATAAGGAACAAGTATATCAACAAATACAAAAGCACGTGCAACTAAAGTTCTCTAAGAAGTACAAAGTGAAAAGGGTAGGAAACTAAACTGATTAATAAATTATCATCGTCACTTTTGATATTCACATCAGAATCATCACCATCTAAACTTTGTGGTATAATATGATCTTCAATCTCTCTCTTTCCACATAAAAGCATTAACAACTTATTACAAACAATTAATGGAAGTGCTATTAAATGTAAGCATAAAAGAGCTGATGTGAATTCGCCTCCAAACAGAAGTTGGCTTCCTTTACAATGATTTCTACCACGTCATAAAACACAGCATGGAGAAAGGAATTCTGAAAAATACCATAATAGCAAACATGAAAACCAACAAAGAAACTCATTCTACATTTTTATGAAGAATGGATGTCTTTACCGTATGACTTGTTCTTTGATGAAAAATGACTCCTTTTCACGATCTTCTAATTCATCCCTAAGATTCCTCCTTTGCAATTCATCATGGGTATCTTGTCCTTCCTTTCGACATAATCATTAATGACAAGTATTTAGAGACTTAAGTATCTGGGAAGAAAAGACAACAATATATCCAAGGAACATAGAAGAAAAATAACCATTAGCCAACAACAAATAGATTAGTGAACTGACCTCATAATGTGGGGGAAATAAGTGTCTAAGTTTCACTCTCAGAGATAGACCAATCAGTCGCCATACTACAATGTTAAATAATATGATTATAAATCAAAAATCTCAAATTGTCTCTAAAAATCAAAGAGACAGAAATGGAGTTGTTTTAATTGTACTTACAGGATACGACCCAGCTCTCATTGCCAATATTCATTAATTTATAGTGACAATGACTAATAATTACAAGCAAACTAATGGCAACCATTTCCTTTTAAATGTGCATAAACATAAACATAAGTACTTATACACTTATAAACACAGTTTATAAACACAAATAGCTTAATGAAAACCAAATGATAATTTAACCTAATATGAACAGCAAGAAGCAATTTTTAGTAGAATATTTTGGTAGCTGCCAAAGAGTATTTGGTCAACAATTTACATTAAAACCTAAATGCAATCAAGAAGTTAAATAACACCAACCAATACTAGCTCAAACTACAGTAAATAACATCAACAAATACTAGCTCAAAACTCCAGGTTTTTGAAGTTAAACTAGAGGGATCTTTGTAGCTGGCTGTATAAAAAACCTAATTCCCATCTAATTTCTTGATAGTTGTCATGGTTTGTCATTGTACAACTTATACTTATTTGACAAGATCATCTTCATCTCTAGCCTTAATTTATTTTTAGCGTTGGTCTTATTTCCTTATTTTTATCCTTAATGCGGCTGTTGGTTAATATTGGACATGTATGAATTGAACAATTGAAATAGCTTATTCCATTCAATTTTTGTCATATCCTTCTATCTAACCTACAAAATTAAACCCAAACAACCATTGTTAGAGCAATTCAAACAAAAACTTGCAGAAAATTTCAAACCTTATCGATCTTGGGAAGATTAGATAAGTTCATGTCTTGAGTATTTCTTTGATCAACACTTCTTTTTCTTGCTTGTACTCTGTGCACATCACCTATAGCAGATACCCAAATGCAACATCATAAAGAAAAATTATTAGAAAAACAAAACAAATGGTTTTCTGTATATGAAACTGAATCTGAACATTTATCAATTTGAAATTCAATGGAAAAGTGTTAGGTAACTGCATTTTTAATCCGTTTAGTTCAATTTTGTGAACTAATTTTCAAATGTGAAATCATTTTGAAGTTTGAATAAACTACAATCATTGTTCTTGAAACATGATTAGTTCTGCCATTCTAATCAGAAAAATAGTTCGAAATCTAAATGGTAACGACGATTTCCCCAATTTAACAAACAGACAAAATCCAAACGAGTAAACAAGAAAAAAAAAATTCTGAGCCACAATAATCACTCACATTGATGAAATTGTCGATTATACAAGTGGGCATAATTCGAGTAGGTTTGACGAAGGTGAGGCAGAGGAGTTCCTTAAGCTTTCGCGGCGTTTGGGGCAGCAAAATGCAAGTGGCGTCATCGACATTCTTCACGACGAACATCCCGCCCGCCAGATCTTTCTCTTCCAAGCAAACTCCAGCACAATAGAGCACTAGTTTCTCCAAGTGCTAAAATTCGGGATTTGAGAGAAATAAGGGTTGGGTTTTGTGTGTAGAGACGAAGAAAGGAAAGAAGAGAAATAGAGAAAAAGAAATGAAAGGTTTTGAAGAAGGGGTGAGGTTAGTGCGACAGGCGGATAATTCCGAAATTTTGAGCGCGCCCCAAATTTAATTTTTAACATTTTTCCACTTTTTTTTTGTGAGATTGCATAGCCTATTTTTCAAAAACCTTTGTGCAAAAGCAACAAGTCATATTTGTTGGAGTGTATTATGTTTTTATTGATATTAATTTTACATGATTTATTATATTATAATGAATCTAACTGCAGTCTAGTTGGTTGAAAAGATACAAGTTATTTATTTAATTGAAACGCGTAAGTGCACACATCAAATAATAATATAATTTAAAATTGTCAAATTCTAGTATCTTCTTCTATAAAATTGGTTTGACTTACTCTTAGCTACTCATAGATTCTTCTAATTCTATTTAGAGGATCGTATCGATATGATCTAATTTAAGCTAATGCTAGAAAACAAGCATATGATAGACAATGAGGCAAAACCAAACAAAGACGCGTCCTAGGACAATGATTTCATTTATGAATTAACTAAATTAGTTGTTTTAAATTTAGATTGATTTTATGCTAACTATAAATCTAAACTCTTTTATCCATCTATCCTCATTCGAGCTCAACCATTTCTAACACCTAATTATCAATTCACAGTCATGCAATTAATTCATTAAGCGCAATGTTAAATTTTTCTATTATTGATCTTTATTAATCTCTTGTTATTTTCATGCATATTTAATTAATAGTTTAATATGCTAGTTCTAATCTAATGTCTTCTCTTAATCAAGACACTAAATAAAGATCATTTGACCAATGGTCAATTATTTGAAAGCAATAAACACAAGCATGCCAAAATAGTTTATGCATAAATCCAAACTAAGAAACAATCGAAATAGTTTGTAAACAATCCAAAAAACTACATCAAAAACCCTAAGGAATACAACTCAATCACTCATGACAACGATAGAAATATAGATAGTTCATATACTATCCAAACTACAAAGGAACAGAAGATAAAAGAGGAAAAGAGATGTAAGCCACGCAATTGACTATTGTCCTCAAGTTCGAGATTGTCCTCCAACGATTTCCTTGATCAACTACTCATTTGAAAGCTCCAATATGTTGCCTTTGTGCATAAAGATCGTCCTCCAACAATTTTCTTGATCAACTACTTCTTTAAAAGCTCAATATGTTGTCTTTGCCCATAAGTCGGCTCCCATGAAGGCTTTGACGAACTATGAAAATTAATGTAGACACCCTAGTCTCTTTCTCCTTTGTAACAAATGAAAAGTCAAATTTGGATGATAAAGGTATAAAAAGAGTTTAAATGAAAACAGAAGGGAAATTGGAGATTGTAAAGTTGTTTAGAACAATAATGAATTAAATTTAAATTAAATAAAAGTAATATAAATTAGATAAAAGTAACAAAATATATTAAAAATAGTAACATGTAAAAGAAAGATAATTTTGAAAATAAATGAGTGTAAAAAGGGCAAAAACAAATTGAACAAAACGAACAAACAGGTGTGGCTACCATCACAAGCCACGTTTCAAATAGAAAAATTAAAGAATAAGGGGAGTCGGTTGGGATCTTTAGAGAGAAGGAAAAAAGAAAAAAAAAAAAAAAAAAAAAAAAAAAAAAAAAAAAA